>PVIH01020182.1:0-33219 GCA_004025045.1 Sigmodon hispidus | reverse complement strand
GGCCCGCCGAGCCCTCCTCACCTCTGGTCAGGGTTCGAATCCGCCCCTCAGAGACCCCTGCAGTTAGTTTGCTCAGTTCACTCAGTTCGGGGTCGCGGTAGGGATCCTTGCAGATACCCTCAGCAGCAGCAGGAGCTGTGGGTGTGGCCAGGTGCAGAGTTCAGCTGCCCCTGCTCCAGAGTGCGCTGGGACGCCGCCTTTTCCTCTTTTGTTATCATAGTAGTATCAAGAAGACAGTGGCTTTATCTGACCTTTCCCCCGTGGGGGTAGTAACTATAATGGATTTAATTAACTATGCGGTATTGACGTAGTTAGTTATCATGGTGATTACACTTCTTTAATAAAAGCACTTCATTTGGGATGCATCAGGGTTCGGCAGTGGCCTAGCCCTTCACCTATATTTCATAACTGTCTAGGCACTGGAACCATGGGCATATTTTGCTAGCAGCCCCTGAGAGGGGTTATCTTGCATGGCTTAAGGTAATTGGGAAGTAAGGATTTTGCCCCCTGCCTTCAGGCTGCCTTGTGGCAAAGAGCAGAGAGGCTGTGGGGGAGGGGCAGCCCCTCATTTTGTGTAAACTGAAAGGGAGGGGGAAGGGCTGCGTTTTGGAAACCACAAGCTCTTAGAAACTGTTTCTTTTTAAGCTAGCCATCAGAGAGACAGGAACACCAGAGGGAATTTGGGGGTGGGGTTAATCTATGGGTGGATTGCATAAATCTATTTAGGTAAATGTACATAGTGTATAGAGATGTATGCTTGTATGAACAGGAATCCTGGCTGTCCGGTCCATGAACAAACACAGCCTATTTTGGTCTGAACAGTAGATGGCTGCTTAAATTTGGTCGGCAGGTGACTGGCAGTATCCCTTTCACACGGCTCAGTGGACAATGAAGTCAGATGCTATGAAAAAAAAATAGTGCAGCCATGAAAGAAGACACACAGAATTCAAATAATTACCATATGAAAATGTCAATAATAATATCATGAGACCCCCAAAGAGGAAGAGAACAAAAGCTAAAAAGATTATTGAGCTTGCAGAGAAGGGACCTCAGGGAATATGGTGCCTGAAGCCCTTTCGTACTTTTTTCCACTGTTTAAACTTGGGCAATAGACGGGGAGGGGGAAGGGCTGGTGAAGGGTGGTATGCAAGGGAGGGGGCTTAGAAACTGAGCCGAAATAGACATAGATGCTGCTGAGAAATAATAGGTGTGCAGCCTCTTGCCGGGAGAAGCGTGATTTCTTTTTCTGTCTCCTCTCCCGACTCTCCTCTATTCAAACTGTGCTTTCCCCTATCACCTCCCCCTGCAGCGCTGAGCAGAGTCCCTCTGCGCCTCTCCCTGCCTAGATATACAGACTGAAATCACTGCAGGCATTTGACTGCTTCATGGAGCCCTGGAAAGGATACTGTGGGTCATCTCAGAGCCAACACTAGAAACAAGCACCTCTGGAAAAATAACCCCGGGAATGTGAAAGAAGTATTTCTGCAGAGGTACCTGCCAGCAAGACTTGTTCCTTTGCCAGAAGGGGTGCTGGGCAAAAGCCTGTGTCCCTCATTAAATCAATAAAATCAAATGTCCTTTATTTTAATCTTCTACTCTATAATCCAGTATCAAGGAGAGGGGCCCAGGCTTTTTTTTATCTCATTGTTTCAGAACAGATCATTTGGAGGGGAGTGACAAAAGGTTCATTCCTTACCTTTGTGGAAATGTCAGGAAAAAGGCAGGTGTTAGGCATTTGGACTCTTTTGCTCTGTAGAAGAAGAAGAAAAAGAAAGAAAGGGGAGAAAAAAAGGGGGACAGGGAGGCCTGGGATGGGGGAGGGCTCTGTGACAGGCTAGCGACATGTACCCGAGCTTTCTAAGACACTGTGTTTAGCTTGGTTCTGCATGGTAGCGAGGAGAGGGAGGTGAACCCTACCGTGTGCCAGCTGCATGAATCACGGGATTGGAGGCTAACAGCCTCAGATTCTCTTTTATACAGTCGAGGAGAGATTAAAGTGGGGGCTCATATGTCACAAAACAGAGGTACAATGCAGTTAGTTCTGGCTTGCTCAGTGCACTCAGTCAGCATTTGATCCGAATTCAGCCAAAGGGAAGGAAATGTGTGCTGCGATCAGCCCAGGATGTGACAAATGTTGGGCTGTAGTACCCACATTTATTTTTCTCCTTCCAAAATGTCATCTCGCCTTTATCAGCCTCACTGTGGTGAAGCCTATGTATAGTCACAGACGAACTGGAAACAAACACCCAGACCCTGGCTGAATTATTCCACACCTGCCTCCTTCCTACTCTGTGTAATTGATCCACAGCAGAGAGAAGTTTCTTACTGGGTCTTAACCACTTCATTTGTTTAACAAGTATTTCTCGAGTGCTGTAGGTCTTACACTCTAGAAGCTAAAAGGAACATGTAGGTAGTCAGGCATATATTTTCCTATTCTCTTCAAGCTTGAAGTCTCATTAAGGAGATGAAAGACAGATGGACACACCCCTACACACATACTCTTGGGGGCCAAAGCAGAAAAGGCAATGCAACAATTTGTGAGTCAACTAAATGTGAAGACGAAGTGCTCAGAGAGTCAGGAAAAAACAACCCGGGCAAATTCTTTATCTGGAGATAAATAGGGCATGCTCCCAGTATGGAGCACTTTTAGGAATGATCTATGTTGAATACTACATTGTGAAACACACATACAGTTATATTGTCCTTCCTATGTTACAGTTAAGAAACCTGAAGCCCAGAGACAGGGGTAACTTGCCCAGCGCCACACAGTTAATGAGGCAAATCAGGAAGTTAAACTTGTAGCCACATCTGTATTCTGCTGACAAAGAGAGATCAAAGGAACTGGAGGCCTGGACCTCTCCGTGCCTCCTCTTGCTGAGAGAGTACATACTGCTATCCCCAAAGAAGCTTCCAGGTTCTCATCTCTTTCTAATCCCACAGGACCAGTAGGTCTTTTTGCTTCTGATTTCTTTCTCTCAAACTAACTCTATGTTCAAATAAAATATGACACTATTTCTAGAAGACTTCTTGGCAGCTCGGCTAAGGCTGAGTAAGTCAGAAGTTGCGGACGTGAGTGATGGTCTGTTGTTTGAGGTCCAGTCTTTCTCCTACGATCGTTTTTGCTGGTACTCTGATCCCTAACATGGACCCACTGAGCATGTGCTCTGCTTCTCAGATCTCTCACAACTTGCTGCCTATTTTTTCCCTTAGAGGCACCCTGAAGAAAGATGGAGAGCCAAACAGTCCCAGTCCATCTGTGATGTCAGGGACTCCAATTGTTATTGAACAGTGACCCCTGCACTTTGTCTTCATTTTATGGGCCCCTTCAAGGTACTACTCAGGCCATGTGCTTGTGAAGTCTTCCATGTGATTGGGAAAGATCTTAGAATTGGTAAAGATCACTAAGAACCTTGACATCATCCAGCATGCCATTCAACCCCACCCCTGCATCCATTCCTCAGAAGTAGCTCCTTGCCTCTCTTACTATGTGAAATGGCTGGGTGCCCTGAGAGTTGACTTGGAGCTGCATTCTTTGTAGCCTTTAAGATCTTCACCCCATCTCAGAAACCTCAAGAACCCACCTATTACCACTGGATTTATTATTTGAAAGAAATCTGAACTAGGAGAAGACCCTAATAGAATTATAAAACTCTAAATGCCATTGGCCATGTTAAGAACTTGGTTTGCTTACCTATTGATTGGTTTCATGGAGAGGATGGGATACTACACATCTTGAGAAAGATGACATTTGAGGGATCACAGACTTTAGGTCACACCACAAAAGCCCACCCTTAGGTTCTTAGAACAAAATCTTTGGCCCAAGAGCTCTTTCTCGGGGCATGCATTAGTTTTATGGTCATGTTAACATCTTGTAGCTTTTTAAAACCTCTGCTTCCTTTCTCTGTGTGTGGGGGCTGCACATCCCTCCTCAGATTCTGGTGAAGACTTCTGTCCTTCTACTGCATTCTCATGTTTACTAAAGCCCCTTTCAAGGGCATATTTGGAAACTCTCTGCCTACCCTTCTTAATGTCAGATTATTCTGACATTAGGGTCAGATTATTCCTTAAAAGATGGGCTGACAGACCTACCTTGGGACTCTTTGCCCTTCTAGGGGAATGGATGGGATGGAGGAGGCTGAGGGAGGACTGGGAGGGACTGGGAGGAGGAAAGGGAGGGGGAGCAGAGGTAGATAGGAAAAAACTTTTTAAATAAATAAAGATAGGCTGATTACAAGTAGATAAAATTAAATTAAAACTGATACCATTTAGATAATTAATATACACACAGAGGCACACAGGCACATATATACACATACACACATATATATGAGAGAGAGGGAGGGAGAGAGAGAGAGAGGGAGGGAGGGAGAGAGAGAGAGAGAGAGAGAGAGAGAGAGAGAGAGAGAGAGAGAGAGATACAAATACATACAGAGGGCTGATGTTGAGTCAGAATTTCACTTTGTAGTCCATGATGCCTCTACTCTGTGATTTTTTTTTCTCTACCTTTTGATTACTAGGGATTTTAGGAATGTACCATCATACCCAACTTTTAATTTGGATAACTTTTTAAAGAATTGTCTTCTCAGGAGGGCAGTGGTGGCACATACCTTTAATTCTGGAACTTGGGAGGCAGAAATGGGTGGATTTCTGTGACTTTGAGGCCAGCATGGTCTACAAAGTTCCAGGACATCCAGGGCTACAGAGAGAATACTCCCCTCTAAACCCTTCAAAACTAAAAAAAAAATTCAAGCTTTTATTTACTTTCTAATTGTATTGCCTCATTATTGAACTACCTGAATTGTTTGTGCTTCCTATAAGTCATGTGCCAGGTATATGTGTACATGTTTTGAAAATATTTCCACTGAATCCATAACTAATTTTTTTCTTTTCTTGGCAGTATATTTGCAGGAGCCTATTTTGTATGTAAAAAAAAGTGCCTATGGCAAGATCATAAAGATTTTTTTCCCTAGAAATAATAAAATTTAAGCTTTTAAATTTAATCTTATTATTTGTCTGAGCTGACTTTTGTATAGATCATGAATTAATAACTCTCTCTCTCTTTGTGTGTGTGCATGTGTGTGTGTGTGTGTGTGTGTGTGTGTGTGTGTGAGTGTGTGGTGTAGCCAAACGTTAAAGTGCCTTGTATTACAAGAGTCTTTCTTTCCCACACTGATTTATGATAGCACTTTTGTAAAAAGTCAACTGACCATATAACTATGGGTCTACTTCTAGACTCTATTTAGTTTTACTTACTCATATGTCTATCAATAGACTATTATCACGTTATTGTAATCACAATACTGCAACTTTATAAGAAAACTTGAAATCAGCATATGTAGGTTCTTCAACTTTGTTTTTCCACTTATGTATTAGATTTGGCTCACCAATCTGTACAAACTAGCTTACACTGATACTGTAGAATTATTTCAGAAGCCCTGACATCTTAATCTTGATGGTTTTTGTACACTAATATATGGCTTTGCATTATGCCTGTAAATTTTTTTCACCTAATAATGATAAGATTCAGGATAGTGGTTGTATATTTATTTTGGGTAGCTTTATGCTGACACTTTCAGAATGTGGTCATTCTGGGATCTTCTGAGTGCACTCAGCATCCCACCTTGGTGATGCTCTGAGCAGCAAAGACCAGGCTCGCTTGGCCCATTAGACCCTACTTGTACTATAACTTAAAATGAAGAAGAAATTTTAAGGACTGCTTCATTTTTTTCCTTTCTTTCAAGAATTATAGTTTTCAAATATGTGCTGTTGACTCTTTGTGTTTGTTAGTTTGAAGTAAGCAGGATAATCTGAACCATCCTGGCCAGAAACAGAATTCTCATCTGTCATTGAAAGGCTTACCAATTCAACACAAATAGACACATTTATAAAGTCACCTTTCAAAAATGGCCCTCAAGCATACTGCAGATTTCACCTTTATATTGGTCAATTCCCATGAATTTCTTCCTTTCCTGTCAAGTTAGCATTGCAGTTCTTGGTCTTATTTCCAATTCAGCCCCATGCCTTCTTCTTGTGGTCTGCCAGAAACATCATTGCATTTTACCAGCTCCTTAAATTTCAAGTTATTTGTGAACTTTTACATCTTTTTCACTCTTTCATTACAAAGTCCTGCACTAAAAACAAGCAAAAACAACAGCAACAACAAAAACCTCTGTCTTGCTTTCCCTTATAACCACTGTGTTCAAAATCTTTCTAATATCTTTATTACACAAGTGTTTTTAGCATAGACATCCATTTTGCACCCCCCAACTCATCTTGCATCAGATGCCATTTATTGCCTGCATACGTTTACGAAAGAAAATGCAAAATATTTAGATTGGATTGTGTGTCATAAATAGACATAAATAGTCAAACTTTATCCAACTTTTAATGATTGTTTTCCACCAGGTTTTTTTCCATAATCTTTCATTTTTGACTTTTGTACCCATTTTGTCTATCTTAATACTTCCCATCACTGTAAATTTTTATTTAATTCCCACTTAATGATAGAAAGATGCTAACATTAACCATTCTTGAAATTTTGGGAGTGATTATTTACTTCTGAACTCCACATTCAATCAGACAGTGTCTTAAATTGTGAGTCATTGCTTTGAGATGATCCTCTATCTATTGTTCACCATTTTACTGAAGCAGTCATATCCATATACAACACGCAGGGCAGGCAGGAAGCCAAGTGCACTCTCTCTCTTTCTTTCAGATTGCCTTTTTCTTGTTATCCTTTATGTAAGCACCTTTATTATGGCTGTAGAATTATCAAAATGATAATGAGAGGGCAGGAAGGAGAAAGGGGAGGTGAATGTTCAATATCTTGTAATAAAAAAGTAATGGCATAAAAATGAATATAATATTTTTAGGTTTGGGTAGAAACCTGAAGGCACATACATCGTCCTAAGGAGTCTGTTATCATTACTTTTGTTGTAAGATTTATAAATATACCTATTAAAACCCACTGTGTTCATGGCCTTGCCTGTGTTCAACTCTAAGCTCTGAGCATTCAAGATGTGTGATTTAGGCACTATGTTCATTGGCTTCTTTATGTATCAGATGGGGATAACATTAATCTCCACTTGACAAGGCTGCTTCGAGCTTTAAATGAGATAATCCTCATGTCAAGTGGGCTGATGGAAGAAAAAAGTTATATCTTAATGATATTTTCAACATGCTCTAGTTTGGCAAAATGAAAAAAAAAGTACTTTTTTGAATGAGACAGAAAGAATCTTATGCTGTTGATTAAGAATATGTTCAATTCAGGCTACCATTAAAAAAATGTCTCATAGATGAGTTTGGTAGTGCAGGCCTGTAATTTTGGTACTTGTGAGCCTGAGGCAGGAGGATCACTGAGAGATAAAGGCCAGCTTGGGGTACATAGTAAGTCTCCCCCCAACCCCAGACTGGCCTTCAGAACATTACCCCATCTCAAAAAGCAAAAAGAAAAACAAAAGCACACAAAACCAGAGACGTTTTGACTCTTGAAAACCAGAGCTGTGTAAGTTGCCAGGAATTCACTCTAAAAACTAGTTCACATAACTTAATTTTGAATTGCTTTGCCCCTCTGCATTTCCATTTTGCACTCTGTCCCCCACCCCCAGAGTCTATTAGGCTCATTTTATTACTTGACCAATCACAGGAGCTCTGGAATATGTCATATACCCAGTGTGATTTTTATATACATGTATGTGCATGCATGCAGAAAGAAGGAAATGGAGCAAAGCTGAAGGAACGGGAAGAGCTGGAAATTTGATTGAATAATATACAATGTATCCACATGAAAACAAACTTGCTTATGTGGCTGTACTCACCATTTACCTGCAACAATCTGAGGCATTTCACACTGGCTTTGTCTCACATCACACACACCTATGATAGAAATTAGCATTCAGTTAAGCTGGCATCCACTGATCTAGGCCACATAATCATAATTCTAAGTACAAGTTAAGGTAGAGGCTGTTTCAATCAAAAATTCAAAAATTTAGAGAAGCTTAATACTTACCGGAAAAGACATCCAGGTCATATTTCATCACCTCTAATTTTCATGTTCCTATTTTTGTTCTCATCTTGGCTTGTCCCATCAAAGCCATCATCAGGCAGTACTGATTAAGTATTCTCCCTGCCTACAGCTGTGTTAGGATTCTGATGACATAAATTAATTGGTTATGGTTCCAGTCATTTGGAAATTTTCTGAAAGATATTACTTCTAAGCCTTTTCAAATTTTAATGTTAAACCATGTTAAATGTTAAAACATGTAGCAAAACTCTATTTAATCATAATATTTTATTTAGTTCATTTACAGATAAGACATAGGGGATGTTTTGATAATTTGACAACCTCATCATCAGTCAATGGTGACACATAAGACTTGGCCACAGAATGCTTCAGACATATAATATAATGCTAAAAAATTAATTCAAAGATCTATTTCAAGTACAAATTTCTAAAGAATGAAGTGTCCAGGTAGGGCTAAGCCCATTAAAGAATATTAAGTCAAAGGCATATGAAATATTGTTCTTTTTATTTTGAGTGTTTTTATTTTCTTTAAAATTTCCCCCTAAATTATGCACATTTTTTTGTGTGTGAATATGTGCACATGAACGCAGTAGTCACAGAGATCAGAAGCGCTGGATCTTAGAACTGGAGTTACAGGAGATGTAAGCTGCCCAGTGTGGGTACCAGGAGGGAAACCTGAGTCTTCTGCAAGAACAGTATCCTAATCACTGAGCCATCTCCCCAGCTCCCCTTTCTATTATTTATAAATAAGGAAGAATGGGTGATATTTCAAGTTGTGTACTTGGAGTTATGACAACAGAATATATGGTGGTCATTATTATGTATTAACTGCTGGTGCATGTATTATTTCACTTATGAAAAGTCATTCATTAAACATATCACTTTCTTCATACTTCATATTGAAAATGAAAATTTGAGAAAATGTAAAGCAGATGCACAGCAAGGATTTAAAGCATCCATTTTCTCCTCAACCTGTGGTGGAAGAGTCTACTCTGTATAGAAGTGTCACCCGACTTGCAATGGACCAGCTATAGATGAAGTCAAGAGCTGCCATGCTATGCATGGTGGTGGCAGGTAATTAACTTCTATGAGGTACCTCATAGTCTATGTGGAGTAGTCACTTCTTTATTTCATTCAAAGCTCTCATTATCTCTGTGGGTCAACATTATTATTAGTCTGATTTTGCAAATAAAGCTAAGAATAGTGGATACAGACCAGTCTCTCAAGCTTTGGAGCTGGAAACAAGCAGAAGTTAAGTGTGACCCAAAGCTTCCTTACTATCCATGTCTGCATTTCATTACTCCAAACCCAAAACACATTAGCTTTGCAAATCAATCATTTTAAACATAGAAATTGAAATCACTATTATTAATTTCTCCTTTCTACAGAAAAAGACTGAAAGGCAATTCTGGTAGATTTTGAGTTATCTAACTCTTGGTATGGTTTGGATCTTAAAACCATAGATTCCCATATGAAAACAAGCTGATGGCGCCTGCTGAGGAACCTGAGAGGATGGAAGGAGATCCTATGCTGTGCCCTTGACATTGATATCGGGACTCACACACCATCTCCTTGCTCTCTTATTTGCTTCCTGACCCAACTAGAGTGAACACTTTCTTCCACATGCTCCCTACCATAATCTGCTGCCTGCCTACAGGCCCAAATGCAGCTGTGGCAAGTAACCATGGATGGAAGCCTCCAGAACTATGTGCCAAAATAAGTCTTGCTCCTTCCAAGTTGGTTTCCACAGGTATTTGGTTACAGGTCAGAAAGCCAAGTAAAACAGCACTAATGTTCCATGACAAGAACATTTCAGAACTATGAAGGTACAGAATTTGGAGACACTGGCTCGTATACAGGGACCATCATCACATGTTTCTAGGCCTAGCCCAGATATTCTGATGGAAATACACAGAGAAGAACACCACAGCAAAACAATAACTTGCATCTTAGGAAAATGGAACTGAAAGGGTAGCTATCAGATTTCCCTAGGCATGGGATTAAACTGCAGGAGTTCCATCCTGAAGGTGTGAGGGATCTCTTCCCTATCATCATGATGAGGAATGAGCAGTGGCTTCTATCTGCAGAATTTCCTTCCCCGTTTGCAGTGAACACTAACTTCTCAGCACACCTGGAGTAGGCAGTATCACCGTGCCACTCCATGACGTTAGTAGATTTCACCACCATCATTATTAGACTATTTTTTGTTTGTTTTAAAGCAACATATGTGACCAGTATGTGTGGGAGGGGGAGGGAACAGTGAAGAAAAGCCAAAGAGCTATGCCATTTGGTTTGAAGGTTAGACCTGATTTTGGTGCTGGGAAGTCTTCATTCACTTAGTCATTTACTAAACATTCAGTGAGTTTCTATATAGTAGGAGATGCTAGTTGTGAACCCATGTTATATGTGGTAATGGTGGCGGTGCGGAGGTGGGGAGGGATACATATGGCTGGCCTTTCTTTTCTCACCAGAGCTTCCTAAAAGGTTGCCCTCAAAGCATGGGGAGTGTTTTGATCAAATGCACTTTGTCTGAGTATTTGGGAAGAGAGCAGTGAGCAAAATTGGACTGGAGAGAAGAAATATCTTTAGGGCAGGGTTCCTGTTTGGTTTTCTCAATAGTGTTTCTGGGAAAGGGGAAGAAGTGGGATGGTAAATAGTGGTAGTCTCCACAAATATTAGAGCTGAGAGTGTAGACTATGAAGGTGATTTGAGGCAGATGTTGAAGAAGGAGAAGGAAGAGAAGAAGGAAAAAAGAGAAGGAGGAAGAGGAGGAGATGAAAACTGATACAAGAGACACTAGGTCCCCTGAGAGTGCCTGATGTATCTGAGGAACCAAGTTCAAATCCCTGGATCCATTAAAAAGTTAGGTATAACCATGTCTGCTTGGAATCCCAGCACTGGTGTGTGAGACAAAGACAGCAGTATTGCTGGGCCTTTGGCTGCCAGTCCAGCTGCAAGTTCAATGAGAGACCCTGTCCTTGTTCTCAGGGGAGTACGGTAGATACTCATAAAGCAGAAATCCATGAACAAAGTCCCTGATAGGCTTTTGGTGTCTTGTATTTCTCCTTGAGATTCATTCCTCTAAAAGCATTTTCTCACTGTGGTTTTTTTTTTTTTTTTTTTTATTCTCATGTGGATATTGGACATTTGTTTCTTTTTGACTTCTTTGTTCATAGTCTCTCTCTCTCTCTCTCTCATACACACACACACAAACATACATACATATATACATACACACACAAACATACATACATATATACATACACACACACAAACATGCATACATATATACATACACACACACAAACATACATACATATATACATACACACAAACATACATACATATATACATACACACACACAAACATACATACATATATACATACACATACAAACATACATACATATATACATACACACACAAACATACATACATATATACATACACACACAAACATACATACATATATACATACACACACACAAACATACATACATATATACATACACACACACAAACATACATACATATATACATACACACACACAAACATACATACATATATACATACACACACACAAACATACATACATATATACATACACACACACAAACATACATACATATATACATACACACATACAAACATACATACATATATACATACACACACACAAACATACATACATATATACATACACACACACATAAACACACTAGGACTTGAAGGCAGAAAAGTCTGCAAGTAAATTGCCCGATACAGAACAACATACAATGCAGCAAAGGTAAAAGCCAGTGAGAAAATAGTTGTTTTCCAGCAACCACAGTGACTTATGGTAATAGTCATAGTGAGGTAGAATGATATCAGGACAGTATAGATAGTTAATAAGTATCTCTTAGTTATTAGAAAATCAAGTGGTTATCTTCTTTTGTACTTTTTTTCCAAATATTTCATTCAAGACAGGTCTATTATAATATGAAATGCTGTCTTGGAAGCTACTGAGGAATTAAGCCAAGCAATAGGAAGGATGCCTTTCCACTAGGGACAGGAGGCTCTTCAAGGTTAATTAATCTTGGTGTGATATTAGGCTATTTTTAACTTAGGGTTCCTTCAATGACAAAATATCTTCTGCTAACAAGATTGATTACATAATGAGGATGTCACTCTGGGAAGATATTTTCTCTGCTTTTACATTGCAACTAAGGAAATAATGAAATTATGAGGGAGAGATAGATCTCTTGATCTCTAGGATTGAAATGTATAGAAGTGGAAGAAGAACATTTTACAACAAATAAGAGCTTGGAGCAATAGTCCCCAAAGAGGTACATGGGACTCTGGAGGGTCATTGATATGGACTGTATAGTATGTTCTTTCTTAAACTCTTGCCAAAGTGAGTTTGGTTGTTATTGTCACAGGACAAAATGGGTTCTGAGAAAGCTGGTTGGGCTGCCAAAGCTCTGCCTTTATAAATGGATTAATGCTATCATACAGGGGTCAGCTTTTCATATCAGAGTGAATTTGTATAAAAGAGAGAATTGGCTTCCTTGTTATGCTTCCTGTGTCTTACCTTCCTTCTTGAGATACATTCCTCTAAAAGCATTTTCTCACTGTGCATTTGGTTTTGTTCCTTCTCATGTGGGTTTTGGACATTTGTTTACTTACTTTGGAAAGCTATCTATCCAAATTTCTTTTCATTCCAAAAAGTCCTTGCTTCTTACTGTAGGATGTAAAAGTTTTATAAATATCTTATGGCAACATTTAATTATATATATATGTAATATATATACATATATATATGTACTTTGCACATGTTTCTTACATTTTGTGTACAGTCTTTTGACCTCCCTGACAGTGCTATTTGAAGCATAAAAGCTTTTAATTTCCATGAAGTCTAATTTATCAGTTTTCTTTTTCTGCTCATGCCTTTGATGTCTTATCAAAGACATTGTATAATGTAGATCACAAAGATTTATGACAGTGTCTTCTTCTAACATTTGCATACTTTTAACTATACACTTTAGTTATGCACATTTAAATCTTTGATCTATTCTGAGGTCATGTTTGTATATGGGTGTTTAGGAGACTATGTGCATGGCTATCTGTTATTATTGGGCATGATTTGTTGAAAGGTTAGCTCTTCTGACTTGGAATTATTTCAGTGCCTTTATTAGAGATTAGTTGACTATTAGTATAGAGGCATTAATTTTTTCTGACTCTCAGTTCTACTTCATTTTTATGCCTGTGTCACACTGGCTTGATTAAAGTTTTATATATATATATATATATTGTGGTAATTCTTGAACTGAGGAAGTATGGATCTTGTGATTTTTAGCCTTATTTTTCATTGTTGGCCTGGATAATTTGAATTTCTTGCATTTCTGTGTAAATTTAGGATCATCATACCCATCAAAAAAAAGTGGTTGAATCGTGATAGAGATTGAATTAGATTCACATTGGGCATTATTGCCATCTTTTATTAATCATGTATTTTTGTTCTTTTCTATTAATATGGTTTATTAAGTAGTTGTATACTTCAATTTTGGAACAACTTTGTATTCTTGAGTCTAACTTCACATGATTATGATGTAAAGGTATGTTGT
Organism: Sigmodon hispidus; assembly: GCA_004025045.1. NCBI lineage: Eukaryota > Metazoa > Chordata > Mammalia > Rodentia > Cricetidae > Sigmodon > Sigmodon hispidus. The sequence goes on along the minus strand of PVIH01020182.1, from coordinate 19,592 downwards.
ATGTTTAGGGATGTATTTTGATGGAATTTTGTTGACTATGCTTTTTAGAACCCATAGCATTAGCAAGGGTGTGAGAAAATTGGTATGTTGTTGTAAATAGTTTTTACTGATCACAGCTTGACAGTAATTTTACAAATGACTAGTGCAAACACCTTTCAGTTCAGCAATTATGTCTTAAAATTTTATTCAGCAAATACATATATACATTTGAATCATAAACTTACATAGTCACTACATATATACTACATAAATAGTCATGTAGAATATTTCATACAGGGTGTACTAACCTTGTTATAAAAAGAAAAAGTAACACACATCCATCTAGGAAGATACAAAAATAATTTGTAGTTGAGAAAATATTAAAATTAGAGTTTAAGGTATAGATTTTTGTTGTGTAAGTTAGAAGATTATTTACATATTTTATAGCTTACAAATAAATGTTAAATCATAAACAGCTGCAACTACTACTAACATGAAAAATAAAGAAAAATAAAATCACTACAGAAAAAAAGAGGTTTTGGAAGCAAATCAAAGGATAAACAGTGAACAATTTTTTTATAAGTGTAAAGAATAGAGAGAACTATGAAAAAACAGAGCAGATGTATCACTTATATAATAGCTAGAATTTTTATCAATATGTACAAAAAATATTTCTGTAATAATGGAAGCCATTCTAATAGCAGAAGAAGAGTAAGACATGTCCTAGGAAAAGTTAATCCTCATCAATTAGTCAGAAAGTAGTTCCTGAGAAAAGCTATTGAATATAACCATATCAGAACATTTCTGTGTTCCTCCAGGCAGAGGAAAAGCATACAAGGAATCTGATAGTCAAGAAAAGAAAACAGTAAGTTTGGCTTCAGACTTCTCCAGAACCACGTCCAATGTTAGCAGCCGGGAAGCAGCTTCTACATTTTTCTCACAGACGTGAACGTCATCATATTTCATGTCCAGCTACACCACTGTGCAGTAATAAAAACCAAGGAAAAATATTTTTAAACATATAAAATAATCAAGGAATATTGTTCCATAACAACCTTATCAAAACTACTATAGGATAGATTTCTGCCAACTAAAATATGAATTTAGAAGTTGAGACAAGTGGAATCATGTGAAGGAGAGACTCCATTTAAATATTAAATGAATGATGGACATCTCTGGATATAATGTTTATAGAGCTGAATACAAAAATTACACATCCCGAAACTGTGGAAATTATCATACCTATAAAAGAAGCTGGATAAGAAAATATAAGAAGTAACATATGGGGTAAGACTAGCTTAGACAAAGTCATACTTTATTATCTTTTTTTAAAAATGAACTATGTAAATATGGAAAATTGGTGAAGGGAGGGAAGACCTTGTCCTAACATTAGCCTGTTGGAAAGGGTTCTGCTGTCTTTTTTTGGTGCAGTTGTTTTTGTTGAGTTTTGCTTTTATTTTTTAATCACATGTGGCTCTGCACTAACTTCTGCTATGTCTGCTCCTATAGAAGTCATGTTCAGGGTTACCGCCTCCACCAGAGGTCCTGTGTGCAGGATGAGATAATCAGAGTGATGTCTCATACAAGAAGTTCGGAGAAAGCAAGTGAGATTTCTTAATTCTTACCTGTGAACGGTAGAAAGTAGAATCCACTGCAGCTAATTAGAGCAGAAAAGTGTATAGAATCATTGATGATTATAGAGTTGTACGATACAAGCCAAGCTTCCAGAACAGCTCTTTCAACTATCCCCCAATACAAGCCTAGTAAAGGAGTCGCTGTCATCACTGTCAGGCTGCTGTATGACCCATTCAGTCCTCTGGTTCAGCTCCTGGATATTGGTTGGTTCAGGATGTTGGTGACAGAGCACCCGAGCACCTGTGAGATGTCTATTTACACATTAGTTGTACCAGATGTCAATTGAAAGCCCTGATGAAAATCACGATGCTGTGGGATGATCTTTCTGTGTGCTGTGAATGTGTGCTATTCTCATTGGTTAACAATAAAGCTATTTTGGCCTATGACAAGGCAGGATAAGGTTAGGTGGAACAATAAACACTGAGGACTTAGATGAAGAGGAGCAGAGTGGAGAGAGATGCCAGCCACCCAAGAAACAACATGCCAGAGGAACTAGTAGGCTATGACCACATGGCATTATGTATATTAATAGAAGTGGGCTCATTTAAATATAAGAGCTAGTTAGTAATAAGCGTGACCCACTGATTAAACATTTATCATTAGTATAATTTTTTGTGTGTTTAGTTGGGACAAAAGGCTCCACATTTGTTTACACCAGATTATTGGTCAGATGTGTCCATGATCTCAGGACTTGCTTCTTACTTTGTATCCTGCCAGTGAGATAATTATAGTGGCACAGAACTTGAGATCACATGTCTGGGAAATCTGATGAATTTCCCCATCTATTCAGCTTCCCATTTTGATCATACTTTTCGGTGGACATCCATCACTCAACTTCTTTTTCTTTATTCCTTTTATTTACTGCAAAGTCAAACCAGAAGTGTAGAAGGTCTACAATTTTGGACCTTCATTCAAATCCATCATGGAAAAGAATTGAGTTTTACTTACTGTTGCAAACCCATGGATGTAGAGAACGTTTTGTTTGAAACTAATGCTTATGGCTAATAAAACTGATCAATGAAGCAGAGATTAATTTCAAATTTGCATCAGACGTCAAGTAGTACAAATGCAATGAGATGCATTTCTCACATCATAGGGTTGCCCCAGCAGCCTTGCCTTTCTTCTGTTGTTGCCAAAGTTGCTGTTACACTTTTTTTCTTCTTCCTTGGGTGCTCCTAGTTTTCTTGTCTGAGCTGCCCACAGATACATGCCTTTCTTCGTAGCATTTTAGATTCTGATTCATATTTTAGTCTTTTGTACCTTACTTCCAGATCATAGTTTGGGGAAGTGTTCTGTTTTTGTTTGTTTGTTTGTTTGTTTGTTTGTCTTCACAACAAAGCAGGTTCATTGAATTATTTTTGAAAAACTAAAACAAAAATTTTCACTATGTAAATTATGTTCCCTTTCTCAGAGAAGTGAAAGAAATTTCCACTGCCAGAATATTATGGCAATATGACCATTTTTATCTGTCTGATAGAGTTATAATGAAAATTTTAATGGTGAAGATGTAGATGGGAATCATATACAAAGAAAGAAAAGGTAAAATTAGCATTTACTATTAGTAAAAAAACATTGGAAACAATTTTGACCTGCATACTTGATGTTGGCTTTATACTTAACTGACAATCACTAATAGGCTTTAGTGTATATTTTATTCCTTGATGTCCAAAAATCAAAATGAAATTTTCCTTTTTGATGTTACTCTTACATAGGTCCCCTTTTTTTCTTTGATCTGCTATCGTAACATCTTCAAATAAAGTCCCTGCTACTGTCTGATCACTGGAGTATCTAGAAGGAAATAGAAGTATTGCCTTAGCACCCACATCTTGCTAGTTCTCCAATGGGAGCATTAAGTGTGAGACCCCTCTTCTACAGGCAGTGAAATGAAGCTGTTTTCTCCAAAGCAGATAGATTCTCTGTAATGGTAAAATGACAGCCACCTTCACCCTGGAACCACAAACATGGTGCAGTTAGCAGTCCTTCACTTTCTATCCTCTTTAAACTGTCCCCTAGAAGACTAAAACCTATCTGCCAAGCTTCAGTAGATTACAGAAATCAAATTCATCCTTTGACTATTTATCTGTTCATTCAGTAATGAGAGAGAAATTAAGATTATCCAGGAGGGCTCAAATGTGCTTACTCTGTGAAACTTGGACAGGAATTGGCTCAGCACATTTGAGATTGAGTTATGCAGTTACAAGATGACCATCAGAAACACTGTAAATGTCATTTAATAACATGGCTATCTCTCCAGCCAAGAAGCCATCACCTTTACATAGATATAGTATCAGACAGGGAACCTTCTCTACTACAATGTAAGCAATGAGACCTAAGGGTCATTTATTCATATAAGCTGCACGTCATACAGTTTGGATTGTGTGCACTATACTTCTCAGCTAATATCTTCTCTTAAGTCTTACACATGCCTCCTAGCCACCTAACACATTTTTTAAAAAAATATGAAAGTGGTGGCATTTAGTCCATGTCATAGCTAATCTTAGATGTGAACTTGATGGCATTAAGAGATAACTAAACAACTGGTAAAGCACATTTCTTTGTGTGTCTTTGAGGATGTTTCTAGAGACTATTGGTATGTGGGTTAAGGACCTAAATGAAGACCCCTCTGTACATGAGCTGTGCCATCCAAAATGGTGATATACTTGAGAGATAAACAAAAGCTGAAGAAGGCTGATGAGATAACTCTGTGGGTAAGAGTTCTGGTTGGGGAAACATGACGACTAAAGTTCCAGTTCCAGCACCCATGTAAACATCTGAGTACTGCTCTTAAAGCCTGTAGCCCAAGTTCTGTAGATGGTGGAGATGAAATTCATTGGGGTTTTCTGGCTATAAACCTAGCCCTAGGGTCACTGGAAGACTCCGTCTTAAGGGAATAAAGTCACAGAGTAATAAAGGAAGATACTTAATATCTTAGTCTGTACCTGTTTGTGAGAGACACACAGAGAGAGGAGAGAGAAACAGAAACAGAGAAAGAGATAGAGATTTAATAAAAGGGAATTTATTTTTAAATCAGACCAGGGCAAATATTGCATACAATGAATAGTGAAATCAGTGTTTTTTCTCTCTGCTGTTAATGTCCTTGGACAACAGAAACCAGATTTTTCAGCTTTCACACCAACAGCTATTCTTTGGGCTTTGCTCCCATACCTTCAGCCTTACACAGACACTGCATCATTGACCTTTTTTGTTCTGAGCCTTTTAACATAGTCTGTTCAGCTACAGGACACCCCAGTTCTCCAGCTTACATACAATCATGTAAATCAATCTATTAAATCTCTCACCTAATCATATCTATTCCATTCATCTTATTCCTCTCCAGAAGCTCTGACTCATATGTTCTATAAATATTTATTTGTATAGATGACCTATTCTATTTAGGCCATTAACAGGCCCCTTGAGATTCCCAACAAGAAGTATGTCCTTCTGGAGATTCCTGTCTAATGATGGTGGTGAGGTGAAGGCAAAGAAACACATATACAGATGCATTTTACTGTGATGTTAAGAGGATATAGAAAGCAGTTTATGGTAGGAAACAGTAGAGAAAAGTAACATAGATTGGGTTTTGACATCAGCTTTAAGAAATTCTGATGGACAATGTGGTTCTTCATGGATAAATTGTAATCAATACATAAATTCTTTATGATGAAATCAATGTGTTATTCAACCATGGATCCCTGTAGCACCAACACTTAGGAGATAACTGAAACTGTTTGTTGATGTAACTTGTCAGATGTAATCTAGACCATGACTAGTGACTTTTCAGGGCTTACATAAAAGCAACTGAACCCCAGTGCTTTTCCAACTTGAAGACATTTTTCTGATTCTCCTTAAAAACATTTGGCACATACTTATTAAAAAAAGAACTCATTATAAAATAATGTTCTGTGCCATCGCCTTCAATTTAGCTAATGTCTCCACTGAAGATTAGGTCATGGTGCTATTTCTAGTGTCTCAGAAATTTCAGTGTGCAGTATAGAAACAGATGACTTCCACATGCCCAGGAGTGAAAGAGAGAGCAAACCATAGGTCTGTGTTTTTAAGTGGATATAGTTCTGTTAGACAAAATAAAATAAAATAAAAAATAAGCCATTCTGCAGAGTAAGACGATCAAGGTGATTGTCTACATAAGATCTGTCTGTCTTTCTGTCTCATCTATCATCTATCTATCATATACCTCATCTATCTATCATCTTTGATTTCTCATTTTTTTATCAATCATTGTCATTATCTATCATATATTTATCTTGATCTAGCATCATTAATCCAAAAATTAACAATTCAGATTTTTCCAGCATCCAAAATATTTTGAGCACCACCATGTCATGACCGCCTCGACCAGCAAGGAAGATGCAACACCAAGTTCTTCTTTCAGCAGTTTATTCAGGAACCTTGATTTCTGACTTCTGACCCCGGGGAAACCCCACTGGTGGCCTAAATAGCCTCTGGGCAGCCAACCCTAGTACGCCACATGTGCATTACCGATAGGCCCAGATTCTAAGCCTTAGCCAAATTTGGAGTTGTTTATCACTGAGAGCACTCGCCATTGGGAAGGCAGAGGGCGAAAGCCAGCTCCATCTTTAAGGCGCGGCTGCACGCAGCTCTCTACACCACCATAATACAACAAGTGGAAAATTCCATTCCTGACTTCTTGTGATCAGCCACTGTTAAAACATAAGCAACACTAAAAACTTTGTAACAATTTCCTTTAGACTATCTGTACAAGATGTATGTGAATCATAAGTGAACTTTGTAGTTAATGTGGGTACTAACCCTGAATTTTATATGCAAATATTTTTTTTAAATGAAACAAACAGCAACCATAAAAACAAATCCAGAGCACATTTGATAGTAATCAAATTGTATAAGAGATGTGCAAACAGTAGTAGACTGAGTTCTTTTGAATTCTGGTTATAAACATGGAGACATTGAGGATGCTTTCAGTCTCCACCTTTATCTAACCTGGTACCTTTTCTTTTATGGAGATAGTAACTTGTAGTCAGGAGATGAACTTGTAGTCAGACTTTTTTAATTAGGGTAAAGATTACAATGCCATTACAGAATGATTTAAAATTCTGTGGTCTGAAGCAGGTAAAGAGGTGCATGTAGGCAGTAGAATGACAGAAGGGACTCAAATTCAATTTTTAAAACTTTGGAGGAGGTAGAAATCACAGATTTGAAAGAGAATGGAACCCTGATGGCTAGCATGTGAGAAATAGCTTCCTGTGGTCATATGTGAGGTGTAGGAGACGGGGTACAGAGAGCTAAAGTGCATCCCTAGCTAATTTCAAAGAAGGGAAGAATATATTGCAGTGGGAGGTTTACATTTTCCTGTGTAATCTCTCAATGAATACATTATAAGAAAGGGTGTTTTTTGTGTGTTGATATGAAACATATTCATGCACATGAAAAGGTCATTATAGGATTAAGTCAAGATAAAAATCCATCTCTCATCTTCTTCCCCAGTGTTCCTTGAAAGCTCACATAAGACAAATTAATACTTCCCATGCTCTAGTTCTAAATTATAAACTGGCTTGGTAAATTTTACTCATTTGCCTATGATTTCTGATGAAGAATAAGAGAAGGCACTATTTATGACATTATAGGCTCAGAAAAAAAAAATCCTCATATACCAAAAGGGCTTCTAATTTGACTCAGTATATCTCATGTTGGCAGGAAATGACCTGTCCTAATGTTTTTATAGCAGCTCTTTAGTCACAGGTAACGATTACTATCAGATCTATCCTATGTGTACTGCTGGGTATGTTGATATTTACAAGATCCTTTAGGAATGCATGAAAATCTCAAACAATATTGCTACAAATCAAATGACTTACTTCAGTGACTCATTCTGCTGGCAGATAAATTACTTTTTGGTTATAAAAGCAATCCAACTTGTCTTTTTACTCTGCAAAGCTGATCTCAACAAGGAAAGTATGTCTTTCATGGATCCCTGATGGGGAAATACTTCAGATGACCTGGTTGAATAGCAAAATTCAAAACCAGTAAAGACAGGTTTCTCAACCCAGAGATAGATCATCAGGAAACTGGTGGGTCAAGAGTCTGAGTAATAGTTAAGCCTCTACCTCTATTAAAACTCTCTTGTTAGAGATCCCTTATAATTTAAATCTGAAGTCACCAAATGGAATTATTCATTCAGTGAAATCAGTCAAAATATGAACAGGGGCTGAAAGAATGTACAATAATAGAGGTAGGGGTGGGTCCTTTGAAAATCCTTAGCGTTAGAATGTCTCTCTGCATAAAGCTTTTCTTTTTATGTGCAGTTTTATGTCAGAGAGACAAAATGTCCTTCAGGGAAGCAGAATCTGTATTTGTGGAGTACAAGAAATCCAATGAATATACAGCAGTTACAGGCACTGGTGAATCACTGTGCTTTTGAGTACGATTTTCTCGTAGGTAAAACAGGAGACAGTTTTGCCTCTTTTCCACAGATATCACTACAATTAAAAAAAGCAATGCTGTGAACATGCCTTGTAAGTCACTACAATGCCTCAATTGCTGGAAGATTGGCATTTTTAAAAATTATTTTACAGGTATTCTAAGTACAATAATTTCTTAATCTGGTCCTTGGATTGCTATCAGCCTATCTATGCCCTCCAAACACTCTTTGCTTTATCCATCTACTGCTCACTTTGTTCTTGCCTCACTCCGGTTTCCTGTCCACAGCATCTACAAAATCCTTTCTCGTCTCCCAAAGTACCAATGCCAACCTCACCTCTTCGCCTCTCAGATAAAGACTGCTATGACACACCCTTGTTAATCTAATGATCTTTAAGCTCAGTTGTGTTTCATGAAGGCAACTTGCACTTTGAGGCAAACACTTTTTTTTCCACTGGTTTAATTTTAGCCACATGAGCCAGAAGGGAGTCAAATCACCAAGAGGTCACAGGCACAGTGGGGGAGAGAAAGGCGCTCAAGAACACATTCCAGGGGAGTCGTCCCCTGTTTAATTTTCTACTGCAAAGAGCAATGCTGCACTGATTTTAAAAGAAACTCAGAAAGAGGTAAAGAGTGCGGCTCTCTTGGGGTGGCACTGCTGGGTGTGAATAGCACAAAATACAAGTCAGCTCCAATAAATTGGTTTCACAGATGATTTATCAAATTCTCATTTCTCCCAGTTTTTAACAGGGTACCTTTGGACAGATCAAAAGCTGACTTCACCTCATCTTTCTACTCTGTTATGAAGGCCTAGCAGAGATTTTTCTCATATTATGAAGATTAAATATAGTACACGGTATGAAATACTCTGCCATGGAGTGATTAACCAAGAATTATTTGGTTGCAAAATTGTAAAGAAATTTTTTTTTCTGTATCTATAGCTTAGGATGGAAAGTTGCCATATGGCTTTCCTGAATTACAGAGAGCTCAAAGACACATCTCATTGCTGAAGACTCAAATGTAGACAAGATCTTGAGAACACTAGACTCCAGAGTCTTTGGAAAGTGAATCCCTTCTGAGACACCCAAGACTGGCAGAAATTGACCCTCTGTTACAACCCATCAAGGGACAGAAAACTCATAAACTCTCCAAGTAGTTTGTTTTAACAACAGCTTGAACTCTTAGGACAAGGTAGCTTATCAAAACCCACCTATCAATAAATCCTGCCTATTAATCACATATCTTCCTTCTGCAATGTGATAGATGGAGCCGGATCCCCATTACTTCATGAAACACCAGTTAGAAGGATTAAAAAAAATGATAGCATGCCACACACAAGTCTTTTTTAGTTTTTTCAAAAGATTCTTTTGTGAGTTGAGGTTGTTCACTTACTTAGTTTCTCTTAGGTTGTTAATCTTTTTTTAAAACCATAGGGTTAGGAGAGATGGTTCAGTGGTTAAAAACACTGGCTACTCTTCCAGAGGACCCAGGTTCAATTCCCAGCACCCACATGGCAGCTCACAATGATTTGTAACTTCAGGTCCAGGGGATCTGGCACCCTTAAACAGACATACATGCAGGCAAAATACCAATGCACCCTAAAAAATATTAACCTCCTCTCCTAGAAACAAAAAACTGTATAAGGATCAGATTTGAATATAGTACTTTGAAAATTCAGAGTTACGTTTACTAGTTTTGACATTTCCATACATGTAAACATAGTATGTTCATTGTCTACTGTTGCTTCGACATGATCCTGTCTCCTTCTCTTCCTCTCTCCCTCTTCCTTTCTCTTCTCCTGTCCTCTGGTCCTTTTCTCTAATACTCAGTTTTCATTTGGGGGGATTTTTTTGAGCTTATGATAGAAAATGTGTGATACTTCAGTGTCTGGCTAACTTGGATTAACATGATTGACAGTTTCATTTTCCTGCAAATGGCATTTTTCTTTATGGATAAATAATTCTCTCTCTCTCTCTCTCTCTCTCTCTCTCTCTCTCTCTCTCTCTCTCTCTCTCGGAGGATATCTACCTATCATATGGTGATAGGGCCCAAGGCTTTGTCACTGTCTCAGCTGCTATAAATAGCTCTTCAATAAACAAGCATTTGAAGATATATTAATATGCTATGTGCTATGCTGATTTTATTTACTTTGGATAAATACTCAGATGTGGCGTATCTGGGTCATATGATAGTTACAGCTTTAGCTATTGGGGGACATTACTTTTATCTGTATTGGTTTTGCTAACTTACTTGCTTCCAATAGTATTTAAAACTTCCTTTTCCACCTCTCCTCACCAACATTTACTATTACATATTTTTTAAAAAACATTAATAGCCATCCTAATAACTCATTGTAATTTTGACTTGCATTTCCATGATGTCAAAATGTGTTGAACATTCTTTCTTTGGTTTGTTATTATTATTGATTTTATTCTTCTATCATATCTTAATAATAACCTGACCGCAGCATTTTCTCTTACCTCCTCTCTCACTCCATCTACCTCCCACTCTGTCTCCCCTCAGAAAAAGCAGGGAGACAGGGACATCAACCAAACATGGCATAATAAGCTACATTAAGACGAAGCACATACCATCACATTTCGTCTGGACAAGACAACCCATGTAGGAGGAAAAGGGTCCCACAAGCAGGCAAAAGAGTCAGAGGCAATCCTCAATTTTACTGTTAGGAATTTATAAGAACACCCAGATACTCAGCCATGTATGCATATGTACAGAGGACCTAGGTCAGACCCTTAAAGGTATCCTAATCTCTGAAGGCTCCATGAGTCTGGGTCAATTGGTTCTGTGCACCATGTTCTCACAGTTTCTCTGATCCCTCTACTTCCTCTGATCCTTCTTCCCCTCTTCTTCAGGACTCCTTGAGCTTCTAATGTTTGGCTGTGGGATTCTGCATCTGCTCCCATCAGTTGCTGGATGAAGCCTCTCTGGTCTCTGATGAGAACTATGCTAGGTTCTGTTCCCAGAGCACTCTGCAGGCAGGACAAACTGCAGGTCAAAGGTTCTGTGGCTGGGTTGGTGTCCCAGTCCCTCCAGTTGAAGTCTTGTCTGGTTACAAAAGGTGGCTGTTCAGTCTCTGTGTCCCCCATTCCTGGGAGTCTTCACCAGGGTTATTCTCATAGATTTCATGGAGTTTCCTTTGTACTAGTTTTCTACCTCATCCTTGGAATGCCGCCCCCCCATTCCAGTTGTTTCTCTCAGTATTTTATGCCCCTGCACACAAGTGATCCCTCTTATTTCCTACCCCCAGGCTCCCCAGTTCACTTGAATAATCTATTTACATTTCCCCTTCTCAGGGTGATCCTTGTGTTCCCCTTAGCCACGCCCCCACACCCTTGTTTCTTAGTCTTTCTGGGTCTGTGGGCTATAACATGATTATCTTTTACTTTACAGATAATATCCTGAGTTCATACTGAACAGTTTTCCATGTATTAATTGGTCACTTGCATTTTTCTGAGAAGTATAACACATATAAAATCATAATAGCATGCCTCTGCAAAGTTGATTTGATTTTACAATCAATCTTTATCTTCCATCAAAAGTGCCATGCATTTTGTATACAAACCAGGACAACCGAGAGTAGATGATGCTTTTCAAATAAACTTGGGAAATAAACATAAAATGAGATTATTAAAATGAAAACAACTAGATACCCAACATCAAAAGCTTTGGTCCATTTCTTATACTTTTTTTTATCTCTTTCAAATTTTCACCTACGTGGCCTTTTTTCTTGTAGCTGATGGAATTTGTGTAATAGCACGAGTCTTCATGTATTGTGCTATTTTCTTGCCACTTCTAGGAGCTTTCCCTTTGATAAACACGGTTTATGTTGCCTTATTTAAAATCTCATTATCTCTCACAAAGTTTAGTCTATTATGTAAAAATTGCATTAAAAATCAGAGACTATTAATACTGGCAGGGCACAGTCATTGTCACTTCCCTTATAAGTGTTGTTTATTTTGCTTTTGTATTTCTTTTATGTGTGTGTGTGTGTGTGTGTGTGTGTGTTTGTGGGTGTATGAGTGTGTGTTTTCTTTATTTCTGGCTTTATCTGAGAAATAAGTTCTCAGTTTAAAATTTTAAGTTGACTCTTTTTTAGATTGATTTATTTTTTATGTGTGAATGTTTTTCCTGCATGTATGAACATATGTGTGCTATATGCATGTCTGATTCCCAAAAAGGTCAAAAGAAGGCATTGGACTCTCTGGAAACTGGAGTTATAGATGGTTGTGAACAACCATGTTGGTGCTAAGAACTGAACCTGGGTCCTCTGCAAGAGCGACAAGTTCTCTTACCTGCTCAGTCATCTCTTCAATCCCTGGGTTAATATTTTTGATCAGACTCACCAAGTTTATAAATAATTGTATCAGTAAGACTCCACACTGTTTGGTATTTTTATGTCAAGAGTGACATACTGGCAAACCTAGTCATTCCATGCCATCTCAGTAACTTTTCTTAGAAAGCTGTGAGTGGAAATTTGCAGAAGAATTTTAAATAGTATGTCTGTCTCCATATTCTTAAGCTTTTCTCCGCAGAATCAAAATCAAATGATGCAATCTATCAATCTTTGTATTGCTCAAGTGAGTAGCATTAGTAGAGGTTGGTGGTTTAAGGTGCTGGTCTACAGTATCTGCACAGGACAGTTTCTACACCATCCCCCTTTCCAGTGAATATATGAAACCACTGATTGTGCTGAACCTCATAAATACTGTGCTCTTTTATGTACACACATAAATGTATAATGTATGTATTATAACTATGGTAAAGTTTAATCATTTATCTGATGTTCTAAGAGATTAACAATGATCAAAAATACAAAAAAATAGAATTTTCTATAATGAATTTAATGTGAGCATGGCTTCTCTCTCTTACACAATATCTTATAGGGTACTCACCTTTGTTCCAATGGTGATGTAAGGTACAATGCTTACATGACAAGGAGTGAAGTATGACATCATACTTAAGACACAACACTAGGTTGTGTTAATATAGTAGTCTTATGAATTCACGCATCAGGATATTGCCATAGTCAACCTGATAACTGAGACAACAACTGAGTTACTAATTGGCTGTTTTGTGAACAATGTCCTGGACCAAAGAGATAATTCACATTCTGCATAGGACAAAGTGGGACAACAGGGCATTTCATCACACTACAAAGAATTGTGTTTAAATCTCATAAACTTTTCATTTCTGGAATTTTCCATTTGGTATTTTGAAACTGTGGCTAACCCTGAGTAGCTGAAACTGTGGACAATGAAACCATGAGTAGAGAGGGATGACATTATAAGCGAGTTGTTCAGAGAGAGACCACTGTTGTACTTCAACATTATGGTTTGTCAAGTCGACACATGAAAAATCGGAGGGATTGTTTTGGTTGTTTCCAGTCACTGCTGGATAATGGCTCATCCTATTTCATGTCACAGGAATCCTGACCTTGTAAAGCTGTCTGCACTTCATTTTCTCAGAAGATTCTGTTTCACCTTACTTGAAAAGTTTCTTCAGGTCAGGTGTGTAATTTCAGTTCATCAGTTTTCCTCTCAAGTCCCAGTATTCACTTGCTTCTCTTCCTCACTTGCTTTATTTATGTCTTCTCAATAGCTCGTCTTCATATTTTATAATATATTGAAAAGTGACATCCACTCCTTGCTCCTTTGCCCTGCCTCGTATATACCCTTTCTCTAATGCGAGCTACAATGAACCTTCTTGCTTCCTTCCTCTGCAACACTTTGAGGCTCAATGTGTGTTGTGTGGCTAAATAGCAGGGATGCCCTAGAGCGTCTCAAAGAAGCCTGTTAATTTGAATGTTCCAAATCCTTTCCTTCTGCTTCCTTCCCATACCTTTGCTTTTATTGTTCACTTCTGACAAGATTGGATCTCAGAGAGAGGAATACTAAAAAGTAAGTGAGCAGTGTGTTCCCAGACTTAATTAAGAGTTCCGGTTCTGTCTTTTTCTCACATTGATTATTCTGTGACTATCAGTGTGCCCCTTAGTCACCCAAGCATCATATTCTTCACCCACTACACTGGAGGAGCTGAACTAGATGTTCCTGGAGACAGTGTCCTCTTTTGACATAAACTTGTTGCACCATGATTAAGATGTTTCCTGTGTGGTTTTCAGTAGTACACAGTAGCCCTTTTGAATATTGGGAGTGGCGTGCTTGAGGCTGGGAGATGATAGTTGGTTTCCAATGGTGCTGGTTATCTGAGAATGGTTTACCTCAGCCAGTGTTCTAACAACCACCCATGCGGAACCTTTATTGTCTTCCCAGACTCATCTCATACTCTTCTTTCCAGAACACTAAATACACACAAAAAAATCACTTAGCATCACTACATGTTTGTAAGCATTCATATTCATTTCTCACCACTGTGATTTTGAGACACCAGAGGTTTTGTGGCCTTTTATATTCTTTACTTTTCAAAGTTGTATATATGAATATATTTGTTGATGATGGAGCCTGAACACTTTCAGGACAAGAAAGTATCTAATTTTAAGTGGTCTCTGTCTCCTATTTATCAAGTTATTTTTTTTCTCCTTCACAAATGCCCAGTATTTCACATGCTCTGTGGCATTGCTGTGAGATGGGTAACAAACCATTTTCTATTTTATAGAAACTAAAATGGAGACACAGAGAAAGTATGTGATCTGTGGCAGCACTCTAGCAGCTTAGCCAGGAATGGCAGGATAAAGGTCAAGAAAAGAAAGAAGCCAATTCCTCTGTGATTCTCCTGTGCTGAGGATCAGAGCACCACAGCACTGAAAGATTCTGAGAAGCTGGCAGCCCACAGTGATCCTTTTAGGGAAGTCTGTATGTGAGCTCTTCCAGTAGAGACATCAAGGTTCTGACTAATGCATACTTCTGTCCCATGTTCTCCATTGCTAAAGCATCCTTCTTTGTTTTTCATTGTGAGCCACAAATAGATCCCAGGACTTCTCATGCCCTGCTTAATCCTAGCTACAGCCTTCTGTCCAGTTGTTAACATGTTCCAGTCATTAACTTTCCAGCCTCCAATTCATCCTAAGGCTTGTACCCAGTTTTCTTTCAGAGGCAATGCTGATTTATGTGATTTTTATTGTGCCTGTTTCTCAACATACTGACACTGTCATCTTCTGCTTAGAATTTTAAGGCTCTCCATGCTCGGATCCAGCTCCACCCTTTAGCCATCACTTCCCTACAATGTAGCCCAAGTACAGGGCTCAGAACTACTGTATTAGGATGTTGTATTTATCGTTTTGTATTTCTATCCAGAATTTGGTGATGGTCGTCTTCTTCTTCTTCTTCTTCTTCTTCTTCTTCTTCTTCTTCTTCTTCTTCTTCTTCTTCTTCTTTTTCCTCCCACTCCTCTTTCCCCCTTCTCCTACCTCCTCCTTCTCCCTCCCCCTCCTTTAAAATTAGCCTAGGTAGTCCTGGAATTTCCTTGTATAGCCGAGGCTTCCTCAAACTCCTCCTGATCCTTCTACATCTGCCTTCTATGTGATGAAATTATAAGCAACTGTCAACATGCTCAGTTTTCCTTTTCTGTGTATTCAGTCAGTCAGTCCTGTAGCTCTCATATTCTTTTGGAAGCCTCTGTTGATTCTAATAGCTGTACCAGTATCTTTACTGCTAATACTAGTTACCTTTGTCATTAATATCTCCTAGACCACTCGCCCATCGTATATGTGTGTCACTACCACCCACTTAAATCATTAACCTTTTGGAATGGCAAAGATTGTGTTGTCTTTTTGACTTACTGATAGGACAGAGGATGCTAAAGATTATAAATAAAACAGAATGAAGGCCGGGCCATGGTGACATTAGTTCTTCAAAATTCAGTGAACTTGCTTTGTCAATTGAACGAGAGCATGGGTGCTTTGAATGGGATCTTTGTCTTATGGGAAAGAGTGGCCACAGTTTGGATTAAAATGATCTCAAAAGGCCATCTGTCCAAGGCCTGGACTCTGTTAACATGTGGAACTTTTTAGAGGAGGCCTAGTGGGAGGTCCATTGTCACTGGGAGCATATCATTCCTTTCTCTCCTTTCTCATCCTAACATGAGGCAATTTACCATGTTACTGCCACATGGTTCTTGACATTACCATTTGGTTTCCCCAATTCCAAAAGCAGCCTAAAAGTAATGAGTTTGCTTGAACAACTCTAAAGCTATGAGCCAAATTCATCTTTTATCTCTATAAGTTAATTTGACTAAGAAATTTATTATTCAGCTGAAGGCTAATAGAAGAGACACTAACAAGGAAGGGAATATATATATATATATATAATATATATATATCACATTCTTACTGTTGGCTTTTCTACAGGACAGTTTACCCTCAGCCATCCGCTGAATTATCAGTACCTCCCAGAACACCACATCTTCTAACCAGAAACTGTTTTGTTGCATATGAAAACAATATCTGGGGCTTGTGAGATGGCCCAGTGGGTAAAATAATATTAAAAAATAGAATTTCATAATAGTGATCCTCTCAAATGAGTTTAGGCAGGTGCTGATACATCACTGTGTTGGCTGAACAAACATCACTGACCCAGACTCAAAAGGACCTCAGTATGAATGCAAACCTAAGGACCTCATTTCCCATCTTGAAACCCATGGGAAGTAAGAGAGAACCAACTTTAGAAAACTGTCCCCCGACTTGCGCATAAGCATCATGGCATGTACCCTTTCCCTATAATAATAATAAAAATTTAAAAGCAATATCTTCCTTGTCAAGGTAGTATAGCATTTAATTTTCTTTCTGATTGCTCTCTCATGCTCTGCACATCCCAGATCTTTGTTTTTTATTTCCTATAAATAATTCGCAGCCAAATCTTTAGCTTGGATAGTTCATGAGCCTTTATGGCATACGACCAATGCTCATTCTTCACAAGTGACTAGAATTCATCTGAGAATGTGAGTAAAGTAACAGAAACCTTTTTCTCTGAGGCAGATAAGGTGTGGACAGATCTAACCACATAGGAAATTTTTAAATAAGCAGTCTTCATTTTGTAAATATTATTTTGATCTAGAAGTCATGTAATATTTAAAATGTCCCAACTTTTAAATATAACTTTCTCCCAACTATACAGGGTTGTGTTTAAAATTGTAAAAAAAAAAGTCATATAAAAATTCATAAAAACTCATACATAGGCCCCTTTGAGTCTGGATTAGAGATGCCTGTTCATCTGACACAGTGGTCTATCCAGCAGGATTTCTTTCTTGGCATCTGTCTAAACTTATCTGAGAGCATTACTGTTGCAAAGGTCTATTTTGTTTGCACATATTAAATTGAAACTTACTTTGCCATAATTTTTAGTATTGCTGTGCACTCCAGATATCCCACTTGGGCAGTAGAATGCATTCCACATGATGAAATAACTCATTATCTATACTATCTAATCTGGTAGGTTCTTGTAACATAAAGCTCTAAACACTAGTGACTCTAATCAGTCAATTATGTGTGTGTGTGTGTGTGTGTGTGTGTGTGTGTGTGTATTAAGCTTAAGTATAAAATCATATTTGGCTACTGCCTACTCTGTTATGCAATACAACTTCAATACTTTGCAAAGTACAGAAGCAGCTATTTTCATGTGATGGTTTTCAAAATTTGTTTTTTAAGGTAGATGCTTGTGTTTTCTAAGATATTTTTAAAATTTCCTCAGAAGTAGGCTTGCTTGTTGTTACCCTTTATTTTGTTACTGCTTGTGTTGTTGCTATTTTTCTCTTTATTGCTAATGTTTTTCTTCCTTTTAGGTTCTGTAATTTTTCCTAGGTGTTCTGTGAAGTCATTTCACAATTATATAATATGTATGACAACATGTAAATTGCAGAATTTGGAGACATGCAAATTTTTCACAGGCAGGTAAATTTAAAAGATTTATTAGAGTGCATTCTTTTTTTTTCTCTTCTTTATTTATTTTCTATTTATCAAAAAAACCCAGTAAAATGAATTTAAAATGTTGAAAAGTTAACAGTAACTATAAAGAAGATAAAAATCATAAGCATGACTTATCAAGGGTAATAATGCAAATAATTTACTACACATAAAATTACTTTGTGTTCAGCTTTCCCTGTGAATTTTTTTCCCCTATCCCTGTATATCCTTATTCAAGGCCCCTTCCCCCTCCCACCACATCAGGTCATTTTTTCTTCTCCACAACTCTTCATCCCCTCCCTGGGCAGGGAGCAGACAGTCCTATGTTCCCACTGACCCAATAATGCTGGGATCAGTCTCCACTCTGGCAAATCCAGTTTTGTCCCCCCTCCCTCAAGAGTGAGTCTGGTGTTCCTATAGTTGGAGTGGGATCTGAAGGGTCAGTCCAGGGTGTTTCTGATCCCAAGCTATTCAGTGGTTGTGGTTTGCCACTTGGGCATGCTTGACTTTTTTTCTTGTTTGTTTGTTTAGAGACCACTAATGAGTGAGTACATCCCCTGCTTATCTTTCTGAGATTGTGATACCTCGCTCAGGAGGATATTCTCCAAATCCATCCATTTGCCTGCGAATTTTAGGATATCATTTTTCTTACTGCTGAGTAGTATTCCATTCTGTAGATGTACCACAGTTTGTTAATCCATTCTTCAGTTGAGGGACATCTAGGTTGTTTCCAGGTTCTTGATATTACAAATAACACTGCTATGAACATAGTTGAGCTAATACCTTTGGAGTGTGAATGTACCTCTTTAGGATATACACCCAGAAGTGGTATTGCTGGGTCCTTGGGGAGATTGATTCTCAATTTTATGAGAAACCGCCACATTGCATTCCAAAGTGGCTGAACAAGCTTACACTCCCACCAACAATGGAGGAGTGTTCCCCTTGATCCTCATCCTCTCCAACATAGGCTGTCATCTGTGCCTTTTATCTTAGCCAGTCTAACAGGTGTTAGGTGGTATCTCAAAGTTGTTTTGATTTGCATTTCTCTGATGGCTAAAGATGAAGAGCACTTTTTCAGGTGCCTTTCAGCTATTCGCAATTCTTCTGCTGAGAATTCCATTTTTAGTTCTGAACCTCATTTTTTGATTGGATTATTCAAGGTTTTTGGCTCTAGATTCTTGAGCTCTTTATATATCTTAGAGATCAGTCCTCTATCACTTGTAGGGTTGGTGAAAATCTTTTCCCATTCTGTAGGCTGTCGTTTTGTCCTATTGACAGTGTCCTTGGCTTTGCAGAAGCTTCCTAGCTTTAGGAGATCCCACTTATTGACTGTTGGTCTTAGTGTCTGTGCCACTGATGTTATATTTAGGAAGTGGTCATCTGTGCCAATTCGTAGAAGTGCATTTCCCACTTTCTTTTCTATCAAGTTCAAAGTGGCTGGGTTTAAGTTGAGGTCTTTGATCCACTTGGATTTGAGTTTTGTGCAGGGTAACAGGCTTGGATCTATTTGCATTTTTCTACACACTTCCATCCAGCTATGCCAACACCATTTGTTAAATATACTATCTTTTTTCCATTGAATGTTTTGGGCCTCTTTGTCAAAGATCAGGTGTTCATAGGTTTTTGGGTTAATGTCTGGATCCTCAATTCTATTCCATTGGTCCACAAGTCTGTTTTTATGCCAGTACCA
>PVIH01020181.1:0-33219 GCA_004025045.1 Sigmodon hispidus | reverse complement strand
AGACTTCGCTCAGGAGGATATTCTCCAAATCCATCCATTTGCCTGTGAATTTTAGGATATTATTTTTCCTTACTGCTGCGTAGTATTCCATTGTGTAGATGTACCACAGTTTGTTAATCCATTCTTCAGTTGAGGGACATCTAGGTTGTTTCCAGGTTCTTGCTATTACAAATAATGCTGCTATGAACATAGTTGAGCTTTTAAATTCTTTTTTTTACTGTGTTTTTTTTTTTGATAAATACAAAATAAAGAAGGAAAACAAAAAGTCCTGGAGAGATCAGGAATATAGGAAAATACCTAAACATAATAAAGGCAAGATACAGCAAGCTGACAGCCAACAGCAAACTGCATGGAGAGAAATTTAAAGCAATACCACTAAAATCAAGAACAAGACAAGGCTGTCCTCCCTCCCCTTATTTACTCAACATTTTGTTTTTAATTTTTAGTTAAAGCAGTAAGATAACAAAATGAGATTAGGAGGATACAAATTGGAATGTGAGAAGTTAATTGCCCTCCTATACACAAATAATATAAGAGCCAATAAAGAAATCAAGGAAACATAATCTTTTATAAGAGCTGCAAATAGCACTAAATATCTTGTGGTAACTGTAACCAAAGAAGTGACAGAACTTTGTGACAAGAACTTAAGTTTCGTGAAAAAAGAAATAGAAGAAGATATAAGAAAATGGAAAGATCTCCCGTGTTCCTTTATAGTTAGGAACAACTTAGTAAAAATGGCAATCTTACCAAAAGCAACCAGTGCAATACCCATTAAATCCCATCACAGGTTTTTACAGACTTTGAAAGAACAATACTCAACTTCATATAGAATAACAAAAAAACCAGGATTTTCAAAACAATTCTAGTCAATAATAGAACTTCAAAAGACCTCACCATCTCTGAAATCATGATACTATGATGCTACAGTAATAAAAACAGCTTGGTCTTGGCATAAAAACGAATTTGTGAATCAATGAAACTGAATTGAAGACCCTGACTATAATCCACACCCCTATAAACACCTTATTTTGGCAAAGAGAACAAAAATATACAATGTAAAAATTGTTCTGTCATAACTGGATGGTAGAATGTAGTAGAGTGCACACACACACATATATATGTATATACATACATATATATATATTTCACCCTGAACAAGTTCAACTGGATCAAAGACCCCCCAATATAAACCTAGTTACACTGAACTTAATAGAAAAGAAATTGAGAAATACTCTTGAATGCATTTGCAGAGATGATTACTGTCTAAATATAATAAAGCAACACAGACACTAAGAAGAGCAATTAATAAATGTGACCTCTTTAAATTAAGAGGCTTCTTTAAGGCAAGGGACATGATTTATAAGACAAAATGACAGCATACAGGTTGAAAAATAACTTAACCAACCCTATATCTGACAGAGAACTGATATCTAAAATATATAAAGTACTCAAGAAACTAGAGAACAAAAATCCAAATATCCTAATTGAAAAAATTGGGTTGAGACCTAAAAAGGAAATTCCCAACAGAATTATCAGTGGTTGAAAGACACTTAATGAGTTGCTCAATATCTTTAGCTGTCAGAGAAATTCAAATACAAACAACTCTGAAATACTATCATATACATGTCAGAATAGCTATGTTCAAAAACATAGATGATAGTCTATGCTGGAGAAGATGTGGAACAAAAGGAACACTTTTTCATTGCTAGTGGGAGTGTAAACTTATACAGCCACTTTGGAAATCAGTATGGTGGTTCCTCAGAAAACATGAAATCAATCTCTCCAATGATCCAGCAATACTATTTTTGGGCATAAATACAAAGGACACACATTTATACCCCAAGGGCACTAGCTCAACTATGTTCATAACAGCATTATTTGTAATAACCAGAAACTGGAAACAACCTAACTGCTCCTCAACTGAAGAATGGATTAAAAAACTCTTCTATATTTATACAATGGAGTACTACTCAGCAGTATAAAAAATGATATCTTATATTTCAAGGCCAATGGATACATTTAGAGAATATCATTTTGAGTGAGGTAAAATAGGCTCTGAAAGAGATTGTATATACTCACTTACAAACGAATTTTAGTCATAAAGCAAAAAATATTCAGGCTGCAAATCACAATATCCAAAAGCTAGATAACAGGAGGAACTTGAGAGACATCTAGGGATCCCCTAGGAAGGGAAAATAGAGAATATCTCCTAAGTAAATTGGGATCATAACAGGGAGCAAGCAAGGGGAGATGAGAACAAATCATGAGAGAAGGAGACAATTGAGTGAGAAGAGCAACACAGGAGAAAACCAAAACAATGGATATCTTGATATAGGGAGTCAATGGTGCTAAAGAAACCTTTAAGAACCCCAAAGAATAGCCAGCATAAGACTCCAAGCAATAGTAGAAAGGATGCCTAAACAGGATTTTCCCGATAATCAAATGAATGACTATCCTAGTTGTCATTACAGAATGTTCATCCAGCAATGGATATAGGCAGAAGCAGAAATTCATACCTAAAGCACCATGTTGAGCCCCTGGTCATGCTGAAGAGAGAAGGAGGAGAGTGTGTATGAGCGAAGGAATCAGGATTAGGACAAGACCCACAGAAATGGCTGATCCAAGCTATTGGGAACTCACTGACTTTCAAATAATTGCTAAGGATACTTCATGGAAAGGAACTAAACCCACCAAAGCTAGAAAACTATCAAATGGCATGAACAGCTTGTGGACCCTCTTGCAGTAGGATCAGATTATGTCGCTGGTGGATGAACTGACATCTCAGAGCTCATTTCTTATAGAGGAATGCCTAATCCAGCCTTAACACTAAGATGAGGGACTTGTACTTATCTAAACTGGATATACCAGACTGAACTGTCCCACTATATGACTCCTTTTGCTCCTTAGGCTATGGATGGGGGAATTAGTTGGTGAGGTTGAGGGAATACTAGAAGGGACAGGGAGGAGGAAAGGGGAGGAGGAAGCAGTGGTAGTTATGGAAAACATCTTTTTAAATAAAAACATGGAAAGATATTTATGACAAAAATATTAAATTAGCATGTTTTGTCAATGTTGAACTGTATTCTCTTGTTAGAATGAAACAACAAAATATATCAAAAAACCACATGGTTACCATGGATTCTATAACAGAATAAATATAAAGAAGCTTTCAAATACCTGGCAGCTGCTTCCCAAATAATTGACTCGGAAGGAGGCTTAATAATAATTAATGCTATAATAAGTAATATAAGTAATGTAATAAGTAATAATAATAAGTAAATGCTGGACCAGTATCTCAAGCATATTGCAATCTAGCTCTTACAATTAAATTAGCCCATAATTCTTATCTGTGTTTATCCAAAGCTCTGGTACCTTTTCTCAGTACAGCATTTTCTTTTAGATTCCTCTGTATCTGGCTGGTGTCTGCTTCTATGCCTTTCCTCTTCCCAAATTCTCCTAGACTGGTTGCCCCACCTCTACTTCCTGCCTGGATACTGACTAATCAGAGTTTTGTTAAACCAATACAAGTAATAAATCTTTACATTTTAAAAGATCATTATTCTCCAAGAATTATTGAAAGAAATAAAAATGTGTCTTATCTGATTAAAATATGCTCATAATGTATAATTTTTGTTTAATTGATGCAAGAAGATCATTATATAAAAATCATAGCAATCAAAAATATATGTGATTTAATGTTTATATCAAGAAAATTTGTACAATAGGTTTAATTAAAGCCATGTAATTTTAATCAGCCATCTTCAAAAAGTAGCTGTAGAAAATATTAGATTTCAGAAAATACCTTAAGTGTTATTAGGGAATTTAAACATAAAGTTTCGCAAGTCAACTTACTGCATAATTTTTGTGAAGTCATGAAGCCATACTTCATATTGTACATATGTATGCATGTATATATAACTTTTTAAATTTTATTAAATGATAAAATTATGTATATGTATCATATGTATGTATCATATATATAATAAATAAGCAACATTTGTAAAACAAAATGTTTATTTTTTTATTTTCATGACAATATCCTCAAATAATTTCTGCCCAATTATTTATATTATAGCTACAAATGCAATTTAGTGAGACAGCAAATTCTCTCTACATTGCCATTTATATGTTTGCTCCAGTTTAATTTGTCCCAGTTATGAATTTCAAAATAAATTATTTCATTCCTGGGTAAAATAAAAAATACATCCTTATTTCTCCCTAGATGCTCTCTGTGTTTTCTGATTTAATAATACATACATGAATGGATGAAACATAAATGAATAAGCTATCAGTTAAGGACAATGAGAAAGAAAATTAAATTTTTCCAGATAAAACACTTAACTAGAAAATTCAATAATTGGGTAAGTTCTTTTGTGAATTTGTTACCCCTTCAATTTAACATATAAAAATATCTTGTAGCAAGATCTAATCACTATATGTATGGACTTATCTTTAACTATTTATTTCAAGTAGGGTTATGCATCTTAATATTTCAACATTTATCAGCTGAGGCATTTATCATATGGCTGATCTAACTGTAATTATAGGCATTAGACCTTTTGGTAATTATATATGAGTAACTTTGCATTCAAAAATGATAAAGTTGGTATCAAATTTCAAATGTGTTTCTTAATGATTGTAGAGTGCCTAGCCCAAAATCTATATCCCACATCCTTCCTTTAAGTTCAAGGCACCTGATGAAAGAGGTGTTGAAAAATTCTAAGAGCCAAAGATTTGAGAGGAAACTAACAAAACAGTGTATTTTGAATGTAATATGGACTTTATAATAATGGAAATCAAAATTGCAGTGGTTTCCAACACAAAATCAAGTCAATGAACTTCCACCAACAAATCCCCTCAACTGGTTGAGAAAGTATTGGTAGTAGGTGATTACTGGTGGATGGGGAGGCCAGTTTTCTTTAGAGGCTGGCCCCTGAGTGATTGATGATCACATTACAGGGGATTATATTACAAATACGAACATAAAGACAGAAGTAATTATGCTCAGTGAGTTACTAAAAAATCAAAATCAGGACATGAAGTTGGGAGTGATATGCTGGGGTTAGGTGTCTAGGAGGATCTGTAGAGAAGGAGTATGATGTTTCAAAGTATGTATAAGGTTTTTCTTCATAAACTCCATAAAAAAGTGTTTATAATTTTTTTACTAAAATTTTTGCTAACTTTTTATATTGGCAAATAAAATCACTCTAATATTTAAACAGGAAATGTACAGGACAGATTTCTACAGTGCAGTATGTAAATCCCATTTTCTTTAGTTATGCTTCCTTATTATATGCAGCTTTCTTAGACTATTGCATCATTTATGTTCATATATGTAAGCCTGTTATGAACCTGTATGACAAATGTGATAACAAAAGTTATCAAACAATAAAAAAACTTCATGAGCAAAGTTAAGATACTTGAAAGACTATATATGGTCAGTCAGCTTGGTTTTACTGTCATAATAAAATTCTGACCCTGTTCAGGCCACAGATCTGACCTGCCCATGGCGGATTTTACAGTCCAAAGATAATTCAGAGACTTAAATTAATTTCATACTGTTTTGCTTATGTCTCAGGCACATTACTAGCTAGGTTTTTTTCATCTTAATTTAATCTATTTCCATTACCTACCAGCCACGTGGCCCAATGGCCCCTAGCTCACCATGGTCCTACACTGGAGGCTGGATGGAGACTCACTGACTCCACCCTCCTTTTACCTGTCTCTCTTCTGATACCTCCACCCACACCTATGATGCTCCATATAGGCTAAAACAGCTTCTTTATGTACAGAATGATGCAGAGAACAATCCCACCACATTTACGCACTGGCACAGAAGCACTGCCCTACAAAAAGAAAATTCAGTTGACTCAATTAAATATGAGAGTTGACCTCTGGGACAAATGAGGAAGACAGATACTATGTCACTTCAGAAATGCTGCCTTTCTAAACCCTTACATCCAGTTAATGTTCAGTCTGAGTTGTTGACAAATGCCTTATAACAAATTGCTTATTCTATATCACCCCAACCGTCAGTAAAAGTTCACTCTACTTATATATCCACTTTGTCATTCAACAGTTGCCTTGGTACTACTTTTTTTGTCTCTAAAAGGGAAAGGAAAAGATTTAGATATAATTTACATGCCAACTTTATAAAATCAAAGTCTTTTAATACAGAGTGATGTTTTCATACACTAAGTAGTATTTAGAATCCTGAAGATTGTTTTGGTGTGTATGTGTTAAAGCCTGCATTTGAACACTGGGGGAGCAAGATGGAGAAACAGGAGTGCTGCTACAACATGCAAAGTAATATAATAGCTTAACTCCCCCAAAAGCATGTATATGGCTCAAATGTCAGCAGTATATATGCTATAAAAGAAAATGTAAATATAACACATTTATATATAAAATTAAAATAAATTTACATAAACATATTTATATATAAAAGAAAATTAAAAATAACATTACTATACCAGGTAATGGAACAAGACAGAAAGGGTTCATATTGATATCCTGCAACATGTTCTAATAAAAATAATGAGACTAAATGGGAGCATATATTCAATTTGTTTTAGAATATATGGACATAAGAATTAAATTTATTGGACACAATGTGAGCAGGGGAAGATACAGAAATAGGACATTGAGGATGTTTGTAAGTGAACACACAAATGAGTAACAAAATCTTTTTTGAATCTGTCTTTTATATCTGACCTGGCATTCTTCTTTGCAAGTACTTCAGTCATTATTGAAGCATGAAAAGTCTAAAGGAAAAAAAAAAAAAACACAACTCACAATATTCATTAACCATGTACCTGGTAACCTCCACACTATGATTTGCAAATCTGAAATTATTATGTTTGATTTCACAGAGATTTTAAAGTTTCAGATTTTGTTATCTAGTCAGCCAATGACATAGGTTAGCATATTTAGCTCCTTCATGAAATGTTTTCTATTATTTAAGCATTACAAAGTAAAGACCCATTTCAAAGTGTGTTGTTGAAGATAAACCAATAGCAAAAACTTAAAAGCTGTATTATCTAACCTAGGTCAAAACACAGCTGAGACAAGGGTGAGAAAAATGTCAAAGCATTTAAAGCTAACTGGTCACTCCACACAACTGTTGTTCATCAAAATTTCCATAAGAGTTATGAAGCCAAAACCTCTTTACAAAGTAACATGGGCTGCATTATTATTTAGACTCATGTAATTCATGAGATTAAGGTGTCCTTTATATAACATCAAAAAGCAGTCAACCTAAAATGTAATCAATGTAAAATAAGTCATAAATTTAGAAAATATATGATGGTATATTGAAGAAAAGAGTAAATGAGGCTGTAAGATTAGTACAAATGGACAGTGGTCAGCAAGAAGTCTTCCCTGAGACAAAGTGGAAGAAAAGGGCCTGTCAGCACGTCACCATCTGTGTGGGTGCATCTTCTGCTTTAGCAATGAGTTTGACACCAATTCAGCCAGCACATACTTTGAAAAATTTTCTACCAGTACTTAATGAAAAGAAAAGAATGCAGACTTCTCTTTCTTTTTGTTCTTCTTTTTTGTACATTCTTGTTTGTACTGTGCTATTTTGTCTTATTCCATAGCCCCATACAAAGAGTTTTATTTTTCTAAAATATTTATTTTAGATAAAAATGATTGTTTATGTTTTCTACAAATTCTACAGCATAATTTAAACATATGCATAAGTTTAAGTGTCTTATAATTTATTAAATTAAAAATGATAGTAAATTTGCTAGCAAATCAATGTACCATATTTCCTTTAGGGTTTTGCCTTATAGTGATACATACTTTCAAATCACTATTATTTAGAAATCATTGTTTTGTTGCCAGCTGAAATAAACATAGATATGCTCCTATTGCTACAAACATTGAAAAGATTTTTCAATGTAAATAAGTTTTTCAATTAACTCATTTTCTGGAATCAAATCCTCTGACCACCAAGCACCAAGTTTGTCATGGTGGCAGAATAAATCCCAATCAAACCAGCCAGTTGGCATTCTGCTTTACATATCAGTCTGAGAATGGTTATTGTATGATTTGTATATTTGTCTGTAGTAATTATCATAACTTCCTTTTTGGAGGTGGTAAAGTGTCAGATGCCATATCCTATGTTTCTGACATTCAAACACCATCTCACACAGCTCAGTTATCACAGGCTACTTGCTGTCACCCATGTTTCCTCTAATTTCATCTCAACTCAGGAAATGAAGACCAGTGACTGAGATGAAAGGCACAGAAGGCTTGAAGCCTTTTTCTTTTTCAACTACTATCCATTACTTCAAATCTTTTAATATCTGTATACTGAAACATTAACTTATACAATCAAAACTGTTACTAACTTTTGTGTGTGTGTTGACAGAGAAAGTTAATAGAAAAAAGATATTGTGTCTTTGTTTCCAGTCTTCTTTTCATTATATTAATATTAACATTTGTCAGGAATAGGTTATCAGCAAATGGCAATAAATAGACAAATACACATCTCCTAAGACAGATGATTCCAGCAATGTTACCTGATAGGTAATCATAAGGCAAAAACAGATTCCTTGGCAGGTCAGGAGCACTAGAATTAGTGCCTGTGACTCAGAGACACCTTTAACTGTCTGAATCTCATGTCTCACCCTACTACTACTCAGTAATTCATTTTAAGAATCATGGACAGCATTCACCTCAAGCTATAATACCTGTATTGCTGTATTGCTGAAATACAGTTTCTGGAAATAGGGCTGTTGACAACATTCTGTAACCAAGCTGACAGGCTACTGAGAAAAAACTGGATATAACAGACATGGCCAGTACAGATGGCTGTGATTTTCTGATGTTTCTCAGAGATGACATGCCTTGCCCACTCACACATGCACAGTCTGTTTTATTTAAAATTTGACATCTCCAGTGACTAAGCAGTATTACTTACATTGTAGAATTAAAACTCAAAAGGGTTGGCTATGAAGCAAGGTAGACTATTCTAAGAATAACATCTGCAATATAGATGTATTTGACATTGTTGGGGTCCTGAAAACTCATAAATAATGTTCCACTTAAGATTTCATCACTGCTCACTGTGAATTATCAGATTTTGGTATACTTTCTTCCATTTAATTTGACCATTTGACTTCGTATTTATTATATTAGTGAATAAAGTAGTTTCTATTTGTAGTATTAAGTTAAAAATTATTTGCATATCTGTTAATAACATGAAAAGAAATAACATAATAGCACATAATAACACATAAAAAGAAAATGTATGAATGCATGGTACATGGCACATATCAGAATATCAATTTTCCTCACAGGTAGAGAGAAGTGAGATCATCTGTTTTCTTGGCTAAAGACACTGAGTTTCTTGTCCTCAGTGCACAGGCCACTTCTTGATAAAACTTGAAAAAAACTTCTGGGAGGCAGTTCCTCATTCCATATTTTGCTTTCTTGTTTGTTGATCATTTGTAGACAGTTTGCTTCTACTGGGATTGAATGTTAATGCTATATATCTCAACTAGTTGCATATTTTCATTGTTATTTTTCTTTCTTGGCATAGAATTCATAATCACATTTTGATATTCAATACTTAGAAAACTTGCAAAGGAAGATTTTGAGATGAAAGAAGCATTTTGTCCCTCTTCATACTCCCTTCCCAAAAGACAATAGACAATATCTGTTCACAGAATGTTATGACTGTTACTAGGGATTTACTGAACATCCTAATAATATAGGATGTGGACCATGTGTAAAAACATATTATTTCTTAGATTTTAAGAAAAATTCTACACTTATAAGGCAAAAATTAGTGATATATTCATTTAGCAATAAAGTTTAGTCAAAGCATAAAGCAAACATAAAAAACAAGAGAGTCAGATCACAACTTCCTAATTCTGTCCAGGGTTACTTTGCTCCTTTCCATTCCGCTCCTTTGTGACATGTATCATTTATGATCTATTGTCTTTCATGTTACTTAAATGTTATATACTTTTGTCTGCAATTTTTTGTGTCATTACATATTTTTAAAGCACTTCGAAAGCACTATGTGTAATCTAGAAACAAATTAAATATTCATGCAATAAGGTAGAGTCTACAGTTAAAAGTTATTGTTTATTTTGGAAAATTATTTTTAATTATATAAAAGCTTACATTAAAAAATAGCCTGTGAATATTTAGATAATCATAGTGTTCTTTTTTATTATTTTAAATAACTATGATTAATACTTTCATAGACATTATCTTAAATTTATGTTTATCACACTAATAAAAATCTTAGTGAAACATAAATTTCAATGTTCTGAAAGACTGAAATATTAACTATTAATATTCTTTTAAATGGGATGTTTTGAATAAGTCAGCAGTAGTTTATAACTTAAAATACTAGCCAAATCTAATTTTTACACCAGTAAAATGAGCATGCCTGATCATGAGTCACTTTCAAAAGGACTTCTCATACTGACCATCAATTAACAATTTTGATATCTCAGTCTTAACAAAGTATGAGCCAATTATGAAATTAACATAACAATAGTTGAAAAGAAATGATAAGTATATGTTTTCAATATATTATCAATAGCTCCCCAAAACTGTGGATTTTCACTAATGCTCTAATACAAGAGAGAAAATGCTAAGGTTAATAAGAAGCAGAGGTTTCTCTTATTTAACAAATGTCAGAATAGAAATGTCATTATGGTTCAAATCATACTTTTAAAAAAATTCCCTTCTGTATATTATTTTTGAAGCCTTCAAAGATGTCTTTCTTTTCTAAAATATTCTGGCTGGCTTTCAGCATACTTTATTTTTATGTTATCTCACATGATTCGTTGTTAGGAGACACTTCAGGATATTTTTTATAAAATGTATTCAGTTTAGAGCCTTGGGTTTATTTTATTTTTTACACTAATGCAGCATTATCTTTGTTCCTTACAAGAAATAAAAGTATCTGGAGAGTGTAACGCTTCCCAAGGTCATTGGCCTGTGTCTTGCCAACTCCTCATCCAGGTATTCATTTTTCTTCATTTCTTGTCAGTGTGCTGTGATATCCTTCACATCTGTCTGTGCCTTTGCTTTTATTAGCAGAAAATACAGCTCCAGCTTTAGTACCATGTGTGCTATAAAGGCAGGATTTTCAAGGATTTGACAACTCTCATATTTCCCAGAGTATTCTCAATGTAACACAGAAACAGTTTATTACTGTTAAGTAGTGACTGTCTCTCCAGCTTGAATAATGAAGTTCTCTAGGTCAATATTTTATACAATGATACATTTAAGGAAGCATTCCTCTTCAGCTTGGCACTAAAACAATGCCTGTCATAACACAGATCTATGTATTATCAATCTCACATGCTTTAACAATCAATCTAATTTACAGGGCAGAGAAAGTATAATATCCTATAGAGTTAAACCAGGAATTTTTTTCTACCAAAATGTTTGTAAAGACACATAATAAAATTATTTACAGAGATGAGCTCCTACTATACAGCATGGAATAAATTCAACCTACTGTGAATAGTACTAGCAGCTTTAGATGATTTACCTGTATGACTCTGAAAGGCATACTTCTACCAGGTCTGAAAGCCTCAGTCCTTAGCTTCACAAACCACACAGAGAAGTGAAAACAGACAGAAAGACACACATTAAAATCTGGCTCTTTAAACTGACAACTGCCGCATGAAGAAATAAATAAATAAATAAACCCTAACACAGCACAAGGCTTGGTTTATAGACTCATTAAATAATCAAACACTTGTTTGGCTTTCATTTAAATATTTCACGACATGGGACCATTTCTCAGGGAGGAATGTTTCCACGCTGGTCATATAGCAGCAGATTTCAGCATAGAATAAATTTTAACTTTTCTGAAGAAAGAGAATTTAGGCCATTTCAATTTGCAGAGCCAGAATGTACATCTGCATCAATCCTCTTGGCAGCAGAAAGCAAGCCCCTTTGAAGCTTCAAGTTTGTCCCAACACCTGTTAAGGCTCTGCTTGCCCTCAATTCCATTTTTTATCTGGCAGCATTGCAAGCGTATGAAAACTGAAGATGATTCCATGGAATAAAGAAAATGTACTTTTGCTACAACTGAACATTTTTCTTTTTCTTTTCATAGTTTTCTTCTTCCTGTGTATCTCAATCCTATTGCAAGGAAAACCTCCCTGGAAAGGACTTCTCAGTTCTCTCTTTTGGAAGATGCTTATTTCCCCAGGAAAAAAAAATATTTTTCTTTAGGATTAACCTGTATTTTTTTTTTAATTATGGCTCTAGGTAAACATGATTATGCTGACCCTTGTTAAACATTTTAATTATGGACAAGAACAGTAACAGGAAAAACTCAAGTAACGTTCAGACACATTCTTAATTTTCTTTATTTCAGAGAGCCCTTCCCCCTTCCCTTCCTCTCCTTTTCTCTCTTTTTTGTGCTCGTCCTCCCTTCTAATCTCGACCCCCAACATGATCCAATGCTTATATTTGGAACAAAACCACAACCTTCAGAGGAAGGCTGGGCACACTGAAAGACTTAGTAAGATATTCTGTACAACAGAATCAGCTAAGGTCTCAACAACAGCCAGCATCAATCACCAGCCATGAGTGATGACAATCTTAATATTGTCAGGTGAATTGTAAATTCTAAATTGTCTTTAAAAGTCAACACATTTCTACTATGCCATTAACACAAGTCTCATTCCCCAAACTAAAAGCCATAATATTAATCTGTTTTGACCTACATAAAATTGAAACTATTTTTTAACAGTCAGTAGCTAACACACACATATCACTTCTTCATCTTATCTCAAAACATTAGTATAATTTTAGGGATTGGAATTTTTTCTCTTAATTAATTAATTAATTAATTAATTTTGCATGCTGCCCAAAGTCTCTCCCATCTTCACCTGACAGTCTTGCTTGTCCATGCCCCTACCCCAATTCTTTCCTTTTCAGTCTCCAAATATGAGAGTCAGGTCTCCTATGAATCTAAATAACACATGTCATATCAAGTTGCAGGAAAACTAAGCCCCTTTCCATGTATTCAGGCTTGGCAATGTGAACCAATTTGAGAAGTTGTGTCCCAAAGGCCTGTAAGAGAGTCAGAGGCAACTCCTGTTCCTGCAGCTAGAACTCCCATAAAGGACCAAACTACACAAGTGTAAAATATAGGCAGAGTGCCTAGGTCATTCACATTCATGATCCCTGGTTATTGGTTATGTCAGTCTCTACAAACCCCTATGAGCCCAGGTAAGTTGATTCTGTGAGTTTTCTTGTGGTATCCTTGAACTTTCCTTTTTCCTCCATTGCAGGACTCCCAAACTCCACTTAATGTTTGGCTGTGGATCTATGTATCTGACCCCATCATTTGCTGGATGATATCTCTGATGACACTTGGGCAAGACACCATTCTGGTAACGGAATTTAGCCAGTTCAGACTATATATCCTCTATTGCTGTGGGGTCTAAGCAGGAGTCCTCCACATAGACTCCTAGAAATGTCGCTACTTGCAAGGCTCCCAGCAATGCTTGAAAAGCCCCCTTTGACAGTTCCCCTAAATACTCTACTTCATCGTTCCCCCAAATCTAATTACTCAAGTTTCAGTCCACACTTGTCCTCTGTCTACTCAAGAAATCTCTCCTATTTCCCCTTCCCAGGAATATCTGGGTTTCCTCCAATGAACTCTCCTTGTTTCTGAGTAAGGACTAGAAATTTAACAGCTTTTATACTCTATCATTTAACCATAAAACTTTGTCCTATAATGAAAGCATTCTCCAATATGTCCATCTCAGTTTCACAACAAATTATTTCTTATTTCAAAATTTTCCCATTGCAATATCTGAACTGATATAAATAAAGTAATTGTAAACTTCAAGAAATATTTGTTTGGGTCTTGAAAGAATAAAAATGTGTTCAGGTGTCTTTAAAAATAATCACAAGCCTGGTGACCTTACTCAGAACACAATTATGTGCAGAGCAGAGGCTTGGAAAACTAATGATTTGGTAAAGACTTCTAGACCTCCAACTGTTATAAGCACTAAATGCTTAGCTTTAATAGTAATGGCTTTCTATCATTTTCACATATTAATGAGATTAACATTCAGATATAATTCTTTGAC
The DNA here is from genome assembly GCA_004025045.1 of Sigmodon hispidus. Taxonomy (NCBI): domain Eukaryota; kingdom Metazoa; phylum Chordata; class Mammalia; order Rodentia; family Cricetidae; genus Sigmodon; species Sigmodon hispidus. Next base: position 19,126 of record PVIH01020181.1, on the reverse strand, counting down.
TCAAGAGTTTTGTAACACTAAATAAACTCAGGCCATGAAATAAGTTGACAAACATTTAATCCAATGCAATTATATAGAAAAATAGCAAATAGTATGAAATTATAATTTCTAATTTTTTAAACTCAAAATATTTTTCTCAAAACAGAGTGCTATGTTGAAGTGACCCACAACCTAAACAGATATATTACTGGTTTAAAGAGCAATTTTTCTTTAAATTCAAAACCCTGGTGCTATTGCTAATGGTTGCCTCCTTCAGAGGTTTCAAAGTGTTGTTGTTGAATCACTGTTGACATCTTCCAAAGCCTTTAAAGTCTCTTTAAACATAAACTACAGAATATTTTTCTCAATAATTAAAATTGTGGTGTTAATATATTTTTATATTCCCTTTCAGTTGGTTTTATTTTCTCTGATCATTTGACATAGTTTTCTAGATTCATATCTATAATATTTATCATGAAGTATTGCAAACTATATACATCAAGATAAACAATAAGTGTGCTCTTCAAAAAATATTTGAGAGACAAATTTTCTAAAGAAAATAAAAGTAACTAAAAATTAGACATTAAAAACTGTCAAAAATGTCTTATTATTTTTAATATGAGTTATAACAAGTCTAATGCATTTTCTTTGAGATTCCCTGAAATAAAAAAATTAAAAGAAAATATCAATAGTCATCATAATATTCACATACAAAACTGACCTGATTTCAGAAGATTATGCATTCTTGGTGCCACTGCCTTTCAGAGAAGCCAAAATTATTCATGGAAGTAATAGAAGTAGTTTCATCAAGTGCTACATACTATATATCTAGCAATGTGTTTATGCTATTAAATAATCACAGAAACCTAAGGGGTAGGTTACTACTTTTATTTTCCTCAATTACTAGATGACAGAATTGAGGTGAAGATGATTTAATTACCTAGCCCCAATGCCCCACTGCTGGTTTAGCATTTCTAGAATATCAAGCAAGGCAGTTTGTCTTTAGAGACAAATTCTGAATGTTATTCCATTAGTATGCTTTTATGAATAGCTGTTGCAATAATGAACAAATAAACCATATGTGCATTTTTCTACCAAATCCCCAGTAGAAGCCCATGGAAACACTAAAGCATTCTATATGGAATGCTACATGCCTAAGGTACATCCACATTACCTTCTCATTTGTCACTTATTATTTTCATCCACTATTCTTTTCCTTTGATTAATGCTTCTATCTCTGAACATGTTTGCTTCATCTGAGAAAGATATGGGAGAAGTTGGGCTGTGTTGTTGACTCTGTTCAGTTGCTATCACTCTACTGGTTACCTTGATGATTGTAGTGTCCAGAGATTTAATCAGAGCCACTTTACAGACTCTTTCAGCTGAACCCCATATTCTATCCTGTTCTTGCCTTACCAAATCTTTTTATTACACAAGCCTGTCATTCATTTGTCTTTTCATCACTTTTAACTACCTTTTGAATACTAAAGTACTCATATTTCTAAGTTGATCAGAGAAGCTGGTAGTTGTATAATTTCAGATAGCTTTTAACACACAACTATCAATTTTCTTTGAAAAACAAACAAATTTTAAGCTTCTAATACTTTATCATATCATTCATTATCATGGTCAGATAGGCAGTGTTTATAATATCTTTATTATGTAGGCTAAGAAGAAATTACCAATTTTATGTAAGATGTGTGACAATTTCATATGTTGCACATTCAACTTTTTCTGTATTTTTCTAAAGACACAAACTATTAAATTTTTCATAGGAAAGTTTCTTCATGCTATTTTACATAGTTATCTCAGTCTTGTGCAAAATTACCTTTAACTTATACACAGCAATATTACACATATATCATACACGTGTGATATTGATGTACAGGTACAGACTTTTCAAACCAGAACCATGATTTTGTATGTCATGTAAAGCTTTGAGCACTTTGTTGTGGTAAAGAAAAAAATATTCTCATGTAGCTGCTTTGAAATATGCAATTCCTTATTGTTAATAACAACTATCCTTACGTAAAAACTAATTTTCAAATTTACTTTGTCCTTACTATTATACTGTACTGACTGACAAACTCCTTCTTTTTCTACTCTTTTGTATATTATCACCAATACTTTGTGACTACAATTTTGCTCTTAAATTCTATGAGATCAGCATTTGTTTTAAGATTTGACAAATTGTATAGTTGCTATTTTATAAAATTTCCTGTATTAATTATGTAAACTTCAATTTTCTTAGGTTCTAAGTGACTATGTGAATTGAAACTAAGCCCAATAACACAATAGTGTATAATAAATCTATATTTTAATATGCAAATAGATATTATATTGCAAAATTATGTTCTAGTTTTTTTCTATAGAGAAAAATAATAAAGTGTCATCAGTAGGTATAAAATTAATAATAAATTTCACTCAGTTAGATTTTCAATTAAGCTATTCAAAAAGAGAGTAATAAAAATTATTTATTTACATTAAATTAATGGGACACAGCCTCTGGGAGGGCCCCACATCAATAGGTGAGCTTTCCTCCTCCCATTTGGCTAGTCATCCAGCTAGGACAGCCCGTAAATCTGAGCAATAGGGCACAAACTATAATCCCCAAACCTTTCATAACTCCAGGTGCAGGCAAGCAAGCAAGATACCTGCATCCAAGTCTGGCTATCACCATACCTTATCAGACCCTCTAGCCCATAAGCCTCCTTCTCCTTCCCAAACCCTACCCATTCCTCCCAACATCAGCTGCTTCCTGCCACAACAACTTATAAAGAGCTCCATCACAAGAGCTCCAGTTGTAGATCTTAACTACTTCCTGATACACAGACTCCACTGTCTCTAATTTGTCCAAGAGCTCCAATTGCATGAAAAGCACCTAGTGTAGTGAAAACAGCTTCCAGAACAACAGACAAGGCTTGTACTAATCAGTGGAAAAGATAGAAAGATTTTAGTGTAAAGCTACATTGAAGGACATAAAGAAAAATGTAGTACCACTAGAATCTTGTGGTTCAACAACAGCAAAATCTGAACATTTTAATATAGAAGAAGCAGAGGAGAACAATCTCAGAAAATGTTTTTAAAGTTGATAGATGATTTTTAAAGAGGACATTAAAGAATAAATGAACAACTCCCTTAAGGAAATAAAGAAAAATACAAGCAAAAAATAGAAGAAAACAAGAAATCTCTTAAAGAAAGACAAGAGAACCAAGAAAAAGCAATTAAACAGGCAAAGAAAATAGTTCAAGACTTAAAAAACTAAAATAGAAGCAATAAAAAAGACACAAACCAAGAAAAGACTAGAAATGGAAAATCAGAGTAAATTAACAGGAACAATAGATGCTAACATAGATAACAAAATGAAAGAAATGGAAGAGAGAAAAGATAGTGTATAAGATACAAGAAAGAAAATAAATTCAGCAAAGAAAACTCTACAGTTTAAAAAAAAATCACAAAATTTCCAGAAAATTTAAGATACCATAAAAAGAACAAACATAAAAAATAATAGAAATAGAAGAAGATAGACAATACCAGCTCAAAGGCACAGAAAATATATTCAATAAAGTCATAGAAGAAAACTTTCCCAACCTAAAAAAGGATATGCCTATGAAGGTATAAGAAGATTATATGACACCAATGAGAAAAGATCCCCTCAAAAATTCTGCTTGACACATAATAATCAAAACACTAAACATACAGAACAAAGAATATTGAGAAATGCAAAGGAAAAAGACAAGATAACTATAAAAGGAGAACCATCAGAATAACATCTGAATTCTCAATGGAGACTATGAAAGCTAGAAGGTCGTGCACAAGTGATATAAAGACACTAAAATCCATGGATATCAGACCAGAGTATTATATCCAGCAAAACTCTCAATCACCATAGGCAGAGTAAGTAAGATATTTCTTTACAAAACCAGATTTAAACAATATTTATACACAAATCCAGCCCTACAAAAAGCACTAGGAAAAAAAACCCTCCAACCTAAAAAAGATAGATAAACCCACCCAGCCATAACCAATAGATAATGATAGATAACTTCACTGAAGAAAACTCTAAGGAAAGGAAACACACACATATACTGCAACCAAAAATAACAGGAATTAACAATCACTGGTCATTAATGCATCATAATACAAGTAGATTCAATTAACCTATAAACAGACACAGACTAACACAAATGACAAAAAATGGAATCCATCCTTCTGCTACATACAAGAAACCAACCTCAACTTCAAATACAGTCGCCTTAGAGGAAAGGGTTGGGGAAAAAACATTCCAATCATATGGATTTACAAAGCAAGCTGGTATAGCAATCCTAATATCCAACAAAATAGATTTCAAACTAAAATCAATCAAAAGAGATCAGGAAGTACATTACTTATTCATATCAACAAAAATCCATCAAGAAGATATATCAGTCATGAACATTTATGCCTTGAATACAAGGATACCTACATATGTAAAAGAAAGAATACCGAAGCTTAAACATCACATCAAACCTAAAACACTGAAAAAAAGCAGTAATAAAACCTCACATGACAACCCCCAGACAACAATGCATAGGTCTACCAAACAGAAACTTAACAGACAAATAAGAGATCTAACAGATATTATAACTCAAATGGACTTAACAGATATATACACAAAATCCCACCCAAACAGCAAAAACTGTACTTTCTTTTCAACATAACATGAAACTTTCTCTAAAACTGAACAAATACATGGTCACAAAACAGCTATGAATAGATACAAAAAATAAGATTAACCCCTGGTATCCTATCAGATTACCATTGAATAAAATTAGAATTTAACAACACAAACCACAGAAAGCCTATGAACTCATGAAAACTGAACATCTCTCAATTGAACCACCTCTGCATCACAGAAAAATTAAAGAAATTAAAGGCTTCATAGAATTCAATGAAAATTAATCTACAACATACCCAAACATATCGGACAAAATGAAAGCAGTGCTAAGAGGAAAGGTCATAACACTAGATGCCTACATAAAAAAAAAAAATTGGAAAAATCTCTCACAAAAGACTGAAAAGCACAGCTGAAAGCTCTAGAACAAACAGAAGCAACTCAGAAGAAAGCAGAAAATAATCCAACTTAGGGCTGGAATCAATAAAATTAAAACAAATAGAACAATACAAAGAATCAATGAAACAATGAGTTGGTTCTTTCAGAAAGTCTACAAGATAGACAAACCCTTAAACAAAATAACCAAAAGGCAAAGAGAATATTCAAATTATCACAATCAGAAATGAAAAGTGTGGGACATAACAGACACTGAGGAAATCCAGGGAATCAATAGGTCTTACTTAAAAAATCTATATTCTTTAAATTAGAAAACCTGGAAGAAATGGACAGCTTTCTGGAAAGGTATCATTTACCAAAATTAAATCAAGACCAGATAAGTGACCTAAATAGAGCTCTAATTCTTAAGGAAATAGAAGGAGTTATTAAAAGGTCTCTCAAGTAAAAAAAAAAAAAAGCCCAGGGACAGATGCTTTAAGCAAAGAATTGTAAAAGCATTCAAAGAAGAACTAATATCAATACTACTCAAATTTTCCCACACAATAGAAACAGAAGGAACATTGTCAAACTCTTTATGAGACCACAGTCATGGAGATAAACAAACCACTAAAAGACTCAACAAAGAAATAGAACTACAGAAAAATTTCCTTACAAATATTGATGCAAACGTACTTAATAAAATACCTGCTGACTGAATTTCAGAAGATATCAACCATGATCAAGTAGGCTTTATCCCAGAGACATAAGGTTTGTTCAACATACAAAAATCTGTTAATGTCAAGCATTGTATAAATAACCCAAATTAAAACACACACACACACACACACACAAACACACATGGTCATCTCTCATTAGATGCTGAAAAAGCCTTTGACAAAATTCAATACTCCTTCATGATAAAGGTCTTAGAGAGATCAAGGATACAGGGAAAATAAATAAACATAATAAAGGCAATATACAGCAGGCCAACAGCCAACATCAAACTAAAATAAAAGAAACTCTTAGCAATTCTACTAAAATCAGGAAAATAAGGTTCCCACTCTCCTCATATTTATTCAATTTAGTCCTCGAAGTTTTAGCTAGAGCAGTAAGAGAAGAAAAAGAGATAAAGGAGAAATCAATTGAAAAGGAAGACGTCAAACTATCTCTAGTTGCAGCTGATATGATAGTATACATAAAAAAACCCCAAAATTCTAACAGGGAAATTTTACATCTGATAAACCCCTATAGCAAAGTAGTAGAATACAAGATTAATTTAAAATAAAAAAACAAAAAACAATAGCCCTCCTATACACAAATGATAAAAGAGCTAAAAAGGAAATCAGAAAAATACCACTCTTTATAATAGCTTCAAATTACAACAAATAACTTGGGGTAACTCTAACCAAAGAAGTGAAAGACCTGTATGACAAAAATTTTAAGTCATTGCAAAAAAGATTTTAAAGATGATATCAGATAATAGGAAGAAATATGTCCTATACTCTTGGATAGGTAGGATCAACATAGTAAAAATGGCAGTCTCACCAAAAGCAATCTACAGATTCAATGTAGTACCCACAAAAATCTCAACACAATTTTTACAGACCTCAAAAGAACAATACTAAACTTCATAGGAAATCACAACAACAACATTGGATCTGCCAGGAGAGGATGCTGACCTGAGCAATATTGGGACCTTGGGACCTCCTGCCCTTGCTGGGGAGGAGATGGGGAGATGCGAAGAAGAGAGAGTGACTGGAGGGGGTGGTAGGGGGAAGGGACCTTGAACAAGGATATACATGGATAGAAAATGTGACTTTACTCATAATGAAATATAAAAGCATTGTTTTATGGCAAAGACAATGATTAATCTATCCTAACTTCAAATATGTTTAGGTATTTGTGTTTTAATTTATTTTATTTTTATTAACATGTGCTTGTTTATAGATTGTATATCCTTTGCTGTTGTATTTGTTTAACAGTCTGTAGAATTTTCCATGCTGTTGAATATGTTTATATCAATCTGGAAAAATCTGTTTTGTGCCTCTATCTGAATTATTTCCCATATAAGAGAACACATTCAGACAAGTAGAGATCAAAGAAAATTAAAAACAATAACAGCAACAAAACAGAATTGGCAAAAAAATTCTCTTCAATTATTGGACTTCAGGAGACATCACCATTTCTGAGTTCAAGCTCTACTATAGAGCTATAGAAATAAAAGCAGCTTGGTACTTGCATAAAAACAGATTTGTGCATTTAAATGGTTTAAATAGAACACTCAGACATTAATCCACACACCTATGAACACCTGTTTTTTTTTTTTTTTTGACAAAGGCCAAAAATATACACTGGAAAACAAAGCATCTTTAATAAATGGTTCTGGTATAATTGGATGGTGGTGTATAGAAGAATACAAATAGAATCATATCTATCATCCTGCACAAAATTAAAGTCCAAATGATTCTAACACCTGAACAAAAACCCAGTTACAATGATCCTGAAAGAAAAGAAAGTGGGAAATACTTTTTAATGCATTGGTACAGAAGACCAATTCCTAAATATAGCACCAGTAGCAGAAATGAAGAACAACAATTAAAAAATGGGACCTGCTGAAACTGAGAAGCTTCTATAAGGCAAATTACAAGGTCAATAATACAAAATGACAGTCTACAGAATGGAGAAAGGTCCTCACAAATCCTGTATCTTACAGAGAACTAATCTTTCTAAAATATATAGAGAATTCAAGAAAGTAGAGGTCAAAACCCCAAATAATCCAATTAAAAAAAGGACGTTAATAATAAATAGGAAATTCTTAATAGCAGAACTTCAAATGGCAGTAAGGCACTTAGAGAATTTCTCAGCATCCTTAGCTATCAGAGAAATGTGAATCAAAACAGCTCTGCAATACCATGATATACCTCTCAGAATTGACAAGATCAAAAACACAGATGACAGCCTACGCTGAAGAATATGCTGAACAAGGGGAACACTTCTCCCTTGCTGGTGGGAGTATAAATGTGTACAGTTACCTTGGAAAGCAGTATGACAGTTTCTCACAAAAGTGGGAATTAATCTACGCAATGATCCAGCAATACCACTATTGGAGATATACCCAAATGATGCACATTCTTACCTTAAGGGCATTAGCTCAACTATATTTATAGCAGCATTATTTATAATAGCCATAACCTGGAAAGAATCTAGATGCCCCTCAACTGAAGAATGTATTAAAAAATGAATTTATTTACACAATGAAATACTATCACCACAAAAAGAAAAGACATTCTAAAATTTGCAGGTAAATGGACAGATCTGGAGATTATCCTCCTGAGTGAGGTAACATAGACCCAGAAAGATAGACATGTTATGTACTCACTTTTAAGTGCTTTTTAGACACAAACAAAGGATGACCAGGCTACAATTTACAAAAACTGAGCTGCTAGGGAAAAGGAGGAACTTAAGACAGACATTCATGGATCCCCCTGGGAAGGAGAAATAGAGAAGATCTCCTGAGTCAACTTAGATCATATGTGCAGAGGAAGCAAGGAGAAGTGGGAAGAGAACATGAAAGGATATGATGGTTGAGTAGGGGTACCAACAAAGAGGGCGAACAAAAAATAAAAATCTTGATAGAGAGAGACATTGTGGAGTTAGGGAGAAACCTCTTGCTAAGGAAACCTCTAAGGACTCCAAGCAATAGTAAAGAGGGTGCCTAAACTGGTCCTCCTTAATCAAGTGAATGAATCTTCATCCAGGAACTGTTAGAGGCAGAAGCAGAGATCCAAAGTTAAGCACCAGGTCGGGTTACTGGTCCAGCTAAAGAGAAGGAGAAAAAGGTATCTAACAAATAGATTAGGATCATGAGGAGGAGACCCACAGAGAAGGCTGACTCAAGATATTAGTTGCTCACTGACTCTGAAATGATAGCTGAGGAACCTTCATGAAAAGAAATTAAACCTTCTGAGAGTAGATGACAGTGTGACAGCTTTTGCAGTTTATAGAGCCTCTTACAACAAGACCAGAGTTTATTTCTGGTGCATGAACTGGCTTCTTGGGGCCCATTCCCTACAGAGGAACATCTTACTCAGACTTGATACTAGAGACATTGAAGTACATTATTTTTCTACATTCAGAAAGACATTTATATGAATAGCCTAGATTGCCCATTAAACAAGCATACGCTCATATTAGTGACCTATGAGTGTTGTCTCCATTATAAATTACAAGTCATGGTTGGGACACTTTTCCATGAAGAACATATGCTATATAAATTTATCCAAGGATATCAATTATTAATGGTTTAAACATTACTGCAATACACATAGTAATATTAATAATAGTTTATATGCAGTTTTGGAAAGATATTAATCTTAAACAGTTAAATAATATCTGAAAAATTATAAAAATTTATCAGTAATTTATATGATTGCAGCATTAACAGAAAATAAGTTTATAGCTTATCAATAAAATGCTAATTACAGTTTATGCAGTAAGCCAGAAGTCTAACAATAGAAAAGTAAAGATAATCTTACTGAAAGCAATTTTTACCTAAACAATCCTACAACTGAGATTCCCTTCTTAAATGAGCTACACTTTGTCAAGTTGACAGTTTAAACTAACAAGAATAATACTTTTAAGTAAAATATATTGAGACCTATATTTCTGGTTCAGTAATCTAAGATTAAAAAATTATTGGCAAATAATCATTATTACTTGCTTTTTAACATTTTTGATTTTAAGATTAAGATGAATATTTCACTGTTGAAGTTCTTTCTAGAATGCAAAAAATTTAGCATCTCAGTTGGACTTCAAATGCTATATACCTATTCATCATTGTATGTTCCTTGAAGAATCAGTAACGATGTAATATTGGCATTACATCATCAGATATTATTAATGTATCAGTAGGCATTTTGCAGCCATCTGCCATAAAGTTTCAATGGAAAAACGTCTGTGTCTGCACTACAGCTTCTATTAGTAGTATATGCAGGCATATATTCCATATCAAAAAGTATTTCAAATACATGTAACCTCTTCAAGTTGAAAATTTAGGGGTTTAAAATTTTATAAATGGAACTGATTTGTGGTACAAGTAACGAGATTTCTATACTTTTATTTCTGAACTGTCTATTCACATATATTAACTTTAATTATTTGAAACAATTTAACTGTAAACTCTGTATCCTTTTAAAAATGGTTTTTAATAGGAGATAAAGCTATAAAAAAGATTCTTAGGCCATATTCTAACTTCTCCTCAGGGTCTCGAGAGATTTAATGTGTCAGTCCAACTATAATAAAATCCCCAGCTACAGCACTTTTTATTATGTTCCAATATAATTTTTTTATGTCAAGGGTCTTCAGTAACTTGGAGCATTCTTTGGGGCATAGTCCGAGATGCCACAGACTCGGTACATATTTTTTATTGGTTGTTGAAACTTATTACAGAAAAAGGCTTCACTAAATGACCAGAAACAGCTATGAGAGAACATGCAAGGATCTACCTTGATATCCTTCTAAATCAATTTTAAATTCAGAATTCAAAGCCACTTTATAAGTAGCTGAATCAGAAAAAAAGGTTTTCTTCCTTCTAATGTTTTGCTGTTATGTAATTCCTTGATTTCAAGAGTCCCCACTTAAGCTAGTTATTCACTACTTAACAGTAAGATTCACTTCTATTTATGGACAACATCATTGTATTTATAAAAAAAATCAGAAGGGATATATGAAAGAAAAATATAATTAAACATTATATTAGAAAATTAAGTTTGGGTATGTTATGGATTCATTTTAGTTAAATTCTAGGATGTCTTTGATTTCCTTCTTAATTTCTGGAGAGGATATCAGAAAATGGAATTTTCTGGATAGGTAGGATCAACATAGTGAAAATGGCAATGTACCAAAAGCAATCTACAGATTCAATTAAATTCCCATCAAAATCCTGACACAATTATTTTAAAAACCTTGAAAGAACAATATTCAGTTTCATTTGGAATAACAGGAAAGCCAGGATTTCAAAAAGTATTTTGCTCAACAAAAGAACCTCAGGAGCCATGTCCATTCCTGACTTCAAGTTATACTACAGAACTACAGTAATAAAAACAGCCTGGTTATGGCATAAAAACAGGCTTGTGGATCAATGGGATCAAATTGAAGACCCCAACATTAACCAACACACCTATGAACAACTGATTTTTGACTAAAAGGCCAAAAATATTCAATGAAAAAAATAGTATCTTCAACAAATTGTGTTGGCATAACTGGATGGTAGGGCATAGAAAAATGCAAATAGATCCAAACCAATCACCCTGAACAAAGTCAAATCCAGGTGAATCAAAAACCAAAAATAAACTCAGCTACACTGAACTTGATAGAAAAGAAAGTGGGTAATACTTTCCAACACATTGGCACAGTTGACCACTTCCTAAATATAACACCAGTAGCACAGACACTAAGAACAAAAATCAATAAGTGGGACCTCCTGAAACTGAGAAGCTTCTTTAAAGCCAAGGGCACAGTCAATAAAACAAAACAACAGCCTACCTAATAGAATAAGATTTTTACCAACCTTACAAGTGACAGAGGACTGATCTCTAAAATATATAGAGAACTCAAGAAACTAGAGCCCCAAACCATCAATAGCCCAATCAAAAAATGGGGTTCAGAACTATAAAGAGAATTCTCAGCAGGAAAATTACAAATGGCTGAAAGGCACTGGAAAAAGTGCTCAACATCTTTAGCCATCAGAGAAATGCAAATCAATATACTTTAAGATACCACCTTACACCTTTCAAAATGTCTAAGGTTAAAAACACAGATGATAGCCTTTGCTGAAGAGGATATGAGCATGGGGAACACTCCTTCATTGTTGGTAGGAGTGTCAACTTGTTCAACCACTGTGGAATGCAGTATGGAGGTTTCTCAGAAAACTGGGAATCAATCACCCCAAAGATCCAGCAATACCACTACTGGGCGTATAACCTAAGGATGCACATTCACACTCCAAAACCAATAGCTCAACTATGTTCATAGCAACATTATTTGCAATAACAAGAATCTGGAAACAACCTAGATGCCCCTCAACCTAAGAATGGATTAAGAAACTCTGGTACATCTACAAATGGAGCACTATTCAGCCGTAATGATAGAAAATGATATCCTAAAATTCTCAGGCAAATGAATAGAATTGGAGGATATCACAAGCCCAGAAAGAGAAGCAGGGGATATACTCACTCATTAGTGGACCCTTAAAAAAAAAGTAAAGAGCACCCTGCTCCAAACCAAAACCACTGAACAGCTTAGGATCTGAAAATTATATTTAATATAGTCTTCTGCTGTTCGTTTGATCTCAACACTATTCTACACAATGGCATTGTTACATATTACTTTTTTATACTTGTTACTCTATTTTATGTTATCTTTTTAGAAAATAAACTTCTTTTTCATAAAAATGAGAATTTACAAGCTAATAAAACTATTATTCTAGAAATTATAAAAAAGGAAAATTAAATTCATATTTGTGTATCTACTTTTGAATGCATTTGCAAAGAATTACTCAAAGCGTTTATTCAGACAAATTATAATGCCAATTGAAAAAGCCAAGTTTTTGATCCAGTCTTTTCTTGTGATCTGAGAAATGAATTTTCTCTAAAGTAATGTTAACAAAAATTTAATAATAATAATGTGAACAAAATTAAATCATTACAGAAGAAAGGAGTATACACGTTAAAAAATTAAAATAGATATTAGTTCTGAAATTCATGGAACCTAAAATTCTACCTGAGCTTAGATGACCTTACATTTTAAAATCAATATGGTGATTGAAGATAATAATATCTTTCTCATGAGAGACAAAATGTATATATCTAAAACTATGGTTTTCTTTAAATCATATTACAAATGGGATATCTCTTATGTTGGTAATAGCATTTATTAAAGTGGCTAAAAGGCATCTGTGGCTTCAGTCTGCGGTAACATTCTACCTTGCTGAGTTAGACTAAAGTTAACGAAGTAAAGCTGAGTTCACAGAAACTACTTTTGAATCTTCCGCCTCTAGTAAAAGCATTGCAGCATGTATTGGGAACTACATTTGGTACCATGAAATAAAAGAATGCTACTCAGTGTGGCAAAATTTTGAAAATATTCAAATGAATATTCTCTAGAGTATGTTAAAATATTAATTTGAAGAAGTTATTTTTATTATATATTTTCAAACTTTAGAAATAGCCACAATTTATTATACTTGGGTAAACAAGTCAGAGCTGAGTGATCATCTTCTGTCTTAATTTATGTTAAGTATGTTAAAATGCTGAATTATGCAATGAGAAGTAAAACAAAATAATTCATGTAGAAAAAAAAACAAGTCCTAGAAACATAATCAAACTTTGTTTTAAAGAAGTATATGAATGTGTAACAGGATACATAATTTAATTATACATTAAGTTTCAATTTTAAAAATATCATTACATAAAAATTAAATACTTCTATTCACAATATCTATTATGTAATTTCAATAAACAATTGAGCTTAGATCTTTTAATCAGAAATAAAAATTGTCCATTTTCTTAACATTTGAAACAAAAGTAAAAAATATACTTATTTGAGTTCTGTCTTTTAAGCTTTGGTTTTTGGAAAGTTATTCAGGCCATCACTTTCATTTCTGGAATCTGATTTCACTGTAGAAAATTTAGACATGTTATCCTTTCCAAATGAATTAAAGTACATATTTGTGTAACTACTTTTGAATGCATTTGCAAAGAATTATTCAAAGTGTTTATTCAGATGAATTATAATGCCAATACAAAAAGCCAAGTTTTTGATCCAATCTTTTCTTGTGAGCTGAGAAATGGATTTTCTCTAAAATGATATTAACAAGTTGGTATCTTTCATCCTTTTAAACATCTTTTAGTGTACCATGCCAGCAGTGTCATCTGACTCCCCTGTGGCATACCATGCTACAGCACATGCCAAACAAAACCTTTAAATCCACTTTCGTTTAAGTGATATATTATTTAATTTGTAATGGGAACATTCCCATGGCATTTTCTATTTTTAATATTTTACCTCCAATATCCAAACATGTGCTTGGTAAATAATAGAATGAAGTGACCTGGGTTCAAAGTACGCCACCATTTGTTTTTAGTTAGGCTAGCCTCAATAGCAGCAATGAAGAGCAACCGTTTGTGACAGTTGTTCTTCATAAGTTTGGTATTATTTATCAACTATTCAAGACATTTTTGGAGCAATGAAAATGATTTGTTGTCTCATACTCAGGAGAGTCCCTGGTTCAGTTAGTTCTCCAATCATATAGTTATGGGTTGAATAACTTTAGTCCCAGGCACATGTTGAAACTGTAACCAATACAACCTCATGATCTGGCCTTATTTAGGAACATGGTATATGAAGATATAATTAGTTAAACTGAAATATGACCATATAATATGGTTGGCGATACTATGAAATTCAAAAGCATGGACAGGTACTGATATTCACAGATAGCTATGTAAAGACTAGAACTAAGTTGACTAATCCATGAGATGCCCAAGGTTACAAAAAAAGGCTAGAAATAAGTTTTTCCATAGGTACTTCACAAAAGAAATAGCTTTCTGATGCAAATTTTTCATGATGGACAATTAACATAAAGTAACCTTCTATAACAGCTGCAGAAAGCTAACACACATTCTAGGCACTAATTGCCATCATTTGAAAAATTAGATAAAATAAAAATCAGAAGCACAACAAATTATCTTTTTCACTTTATTTTCTGGGTTAGCTGTACATAGAAGGCTAATACTGAAGAAGAATTTGGTTATCTTGGAAATATTTTTGTTGTTGTTGTTTGAAAAACAAAATTCTTGCAGTACTGGAAATAAAATATTTCTAAGATTTCCATGTTACAAATATGGTGTCAAATTTATAATTCAGTTAATAATTTTATAATATAAGACTTTTGTTATTTCCCTTTAATTTCAAAGTAAATACTGCTGAAATTGTTAGTATCTGTTAAATTTAATTTATTATTTCATACATTTATATTCAAATGTTGATTTTGCTATATATTTATTTTCCTCAATGACATGCTCTAAGTAATGATACAATTTAGAGATTATATATCCAAGAATATTTTACATTTCTATAGTTAAATAATAGCTTCAATTTCTCTTTAATGTGAAAATTTGGAGTATTTGACAGTTATATGTAATTTTTAAATGTTGCTAAGAAAAATTTTCAGAAAATGACCAAGGATATCCAACTTAGTGTTGAAAGCCAACAGGTTATGATGAATCTATAGAGTTTATATCCTGAGTTAACAAGAATAAGGTGTTGAAATTCACTTGCTTACTCTTAGCATGCAGGCACTTCTGTAAACTCTACATAATAGAAAATAAATGTATGCCCTTGGAATTTTTAAAAAAGAAACACCCCCAATCAAGTTTCTCCAAATTTCTTCTTTGTGTTTATGCAGCCTACATATAAGATCCCCTTTTCAATCCCATCTTCATCCCCTCAGCCCTGCAACTCTTGGTGTGGATTCAAGATTCCTCATGCTTTCTACCAGTTCCATTTCAGTCTTTTCTTCTAATTCATCTTCTTTGTAAACAAATCATATTTGATTAGGGTCAAGAGAAAATCACCATATTTGATTAGGGTCAAGAGTAAATAACAGCCATCAAAGAAGGAAACCCTCTTCAACAAAGATGAGACCAAATATGGGCACCAAGAAACACTTTAAACATCAAGAAACCATATGCCTAGATGTCAATATAGAAACACAGACATGAACATCAAGAAATTTACCTCCTCCAGAAAGCCAAAATCTTATTGTATTATGTCCTAAGAAAAGTAATTCAGCAGAATCAGAGGACAATGACTTCAAAACAGCAATTATAAATTGTTCAAGAATTTTAGAAAAGATATATAGTAATACTTTAGAAAGACTGTAAAATCACAAATAGCAAGCCGGATGAAATGATGAAAATAATACAAGATGTTTGTTTGTTTGTTTGTTTTGTTTTTGTGTTTTTGTTTTGTTTTGTTTTGTTTTTGTTTTTGTTTTGTTTTGTTTTTTGGTTTTTGGGTTTTTTTTTTTTTTTTTTTTGCGAAGATAGGGTTTCTCTGTAGCTTTGGAGTCTCTCCTGGAACTCACTTTGTAGATTAGGCTGGCCACAATTCAAGAGAGCCACTTCTTTCTAACTCTGAAGAATGGGATTAAAAGCAGTTAGTAGATCTTTTTTTAAGTAGAATAACAATAAAATACCCAGATTAAACTAAGATTGGAAAACAAAAATTTAAGATATTAAACAAAACATCAGAGGTAAGTTTCACCAACAGATTAAAATATATAGAAGAAAATTTCAGTTGTTAAAAACAAAGTAGTATAAATGGAGAGCCTGGTAAAAAATTAATGTTCAATAAAAAAGTAATACAGAAAAATAATATAATTACTTTCATACTCTATATACCTATTCAATATAGTATTTACATTATTAGCTAGAGTAATAAGACAATTGAAGGAGATCAAGAAGATACAAATAGCAAAGGAAAAAAGTCAGAGTATCCTTATTTGGAGATAATAATATTTTTTTTTTTTTTAAAAAGCTTTATTTATTTATTTGCCTTGGTGTTTGCCTGGAACTGGAACTACAGACAGTTGTTAGCTGCCATGTGGGTGCTGGGAATCGAACCCGGGTCCTCTGGAAGAGCAGACAGTGCTCTTAACCGCTGAGCCATCTCTCCAGCCCAAGATAATAATATTTTATACAAAAAGAGACCAAAAGAAGCCCAGTAACTCTATAACTCTATTAGAAAACCTCTACAGATAATAAACACCTTTGTAAACCAGTAGAATAAAAATTCACACACACACACACACACACACACACACACACACACAAAACCAAACAAAATTTATGGTTTTCCTGTATGCCAATTAAAACCATACTAAGAAAAGAATATGAAATCTATCTTTACTAATAATGTCAAAGACAACTAAAAAATATTTAAGGAAAACCATAAATCAGAATGTAAAATTGGTATAATGATTAGAAATATTTTTTTTTATTTTGAACAAAGAAGTTAAACTTTCTATCCCTGTATATTCTTATGCAAGTCCCTTCTCCCTCCCACCACATCAGATTATTCTCTCTTCTCCACAAATCTCCATCTCCCCACCCCCTCGGACAGGCAGCAAGTGGTCCCAAGGTCCCACTGTCGCAATATTGCTTAGTTCAGCCTCTATTCCTGGAAGATCCAGTTTTCTACCCCCAACCTCAAGACTGAGTCAGGTGTTCCTCTAGGGGGAATGGGATCCAAGGAGTCAGTCCAGGGTGTTTCTCATCCCAAGCTGCTCAGTGGTTGTAGTTTGCAACTTGGGCATGCTTTACTTTTTTCTTGTTTGTTTGTTTGTTTAAAGTTCACTAATGAGTGAATACATCCATCCCCTTCTTATCTTTCTGGGTTTGTGATACCTCACTCAGGAGGATATTCTCCAAATCCATCCATTTGCCTGCAAATTTTAGGATATCATTTTTTCTTACTTCTGAGTAGTACTCCATTGTGTAGATGTACCACAGTTTGTTAATCCATTCTTCAGTTGAGGGGCATCTAGGTGGTTTCCAGGTTCTTGCTATTACAAATAATGCTGCTATGAACATAGTTGAGCTAATGCCTTTGGAGTGCGACTGTGTATCTTTAGGGTATACACCCAGAATTGGTATTGCTGGGTCCTTGGGGAGAATGATTCTAAGTTTTCTGAGAAACCGCATTAATGCATTCCAAAGTGACTGAACAAGCTTACACTTCCACCAACAATGGAGGAGTGTTCCCCTTGCTCCACACCCTCTCCAGTATAGGCTGTCCTTTGTGTCTTTTATCTTAGCCAACCTAAAAGGTGTCAGGTGGTATCTCAAAGTTGTTTTGATTTGCATTTCTCTGATGGCTAAAGATGATGAGCACTTTTTCAGGTGCCTTTCAGCCATTCATAATTCTTCTGCTGAGAATTCCCTTTTTAGATCTGAACCCCACTTTTTGATTGGGTTATTCAGGGTTTTGGGCTCTAGATTCTTGAATTCTTTTAAGATAGTAGTCCTCATCTTGTGGGTCATGACTCCTTTGGGGATCTAACTGCCCTTTCTAAGGAATCATCTAAGACCATTGAGAAGCACATATATTTACATTACAATTTATAACAGTAGGAAAATTACAGTTATAAAGTTACAATGAAGTATCAACACAAGTATTTTCAGAATCAACACAAACTAGGGAATGTTATTAAAGTTTCTAACAATATTAGGGGTGCTTAGAACCACTGATTTAAGAGATTGAATAAAGAAACTATTGAGGAAATATGACATCTCTTATAATTATTAACTGGTAAATAGATATCTAAATAGTGGTGAAAATGTCCACTATTTAGGAAAAAATCTACACATTCAATGCAGCTTCATCAAAATTATCATATGACTATACAAAGAGATTGAAAACATAACTTTAAGTTAATATAAAGACAAAATTCTGGGTAAAAAAAAATTCTGAATAATGGAAGAACTTCTGGAGTATCATCACACCAGATTTCAATCTGTATTATTGAGGTATACTAAAAAAATAACACGGTATTATCATAAAAACAGATGTATCATATAATGGATTACTATTAAAGACCCAGACATATTTACACACATTTGACCAGCCCTGATTCTTGCCAAGATTCCAAAAGCATCCAGCAGAGAAAAAACAGCTTCTTCAGCAAATGGTTTTGCTCCAACTATTCTATCTGCAATGTACAGATAGCAACCATTGCTATCTGTACATTGAAAATAAAAATAGGTCTGTAACTTTCATTCTGTGAAAAATTTAACACATATAGTTCAAGAACCTCAACATAATATCAGATACCAGAAATCTGAGAAAAGAAAAAGTGGAGAGTGCACTCTGGAGCAGGGGCAGCTGAACTCTGCACCTGGCCACACCCGCAGCTCCTGCTGCTCAGGGAATCTACTAGGAGCCCTACTGCGACCCTGAACTGAGTGAACTGAGCAAACTAACTGCAGGGGTCTCTGAGGGGCGGATTCGAACCCTGACCAGAGGTGAGGAGGGCTCGGCGGGCCTCAGCGCCGGTAT
>PVIH01020180.1:0-33220 GCA_004025045.1 Sigmodon hispidus | reverse complement strand
TGAAAAAAAAAATTCAGAGGGAAAGATGAACACAAAGAAAATATAGGTGTAGCAATCTTATTTGTATTTCTTCCCTTGATAAGCCATGCCTATCATTCTTATCCTCTGTATAGTTATTGTTAACTCTTCCACATTTTAAATTCTTTTTACTGTGTTTTTTTTTTGATAAATACAAAATAAAGAAGAGAGAAAAAAAAATTATCAGGAAAGCTGAAAGCCTTAGAACAATTAGAAACAAACTCACTTTGAAGGAGTAGATGGCATAAAATAATCAAATTTAAAGCATAAAATATTATAGTTGAAACAAAAAGAGCATTACACATAATGAAAGAATCAAAGGGTTGATTAATTGAGGAAGTCAATAAGATAGATAAACACTTATCTAAACTAAACAAAAAGCAGAGAGTATCCAAATCAACAAAATCAGAAGTGTAAAGGGGGACATGACAACAGACCCCCATGAAATCCAGAGAATTAAAAGGGTCATACATTGAATATCTATACTCCACAAAAATGGAAAACCTAGAAGAAATAGACAGCTTTCTGGACAGGTACCATTTACCATAATTAAATGAAGATCAGATTAATACCTAAACATAGATATAAACGTAATGGAAATTGAAGCTGTCATTAAAGGCCTCTGAAGTAAAAAAAGTCCAGGTCTAGATAGTTTCAGTTCAGAGTTCTACCAGGCATTCAAAGATGAACTATTACCAATACTCCTTAAACTGTTTCACAAAGTAGAAATTGAAGAAATATTGCCAAACTCTTCTTATGAGGCCACAATTGCACTAATTTCCAAGCCAATCAAAGATGCAACAAAGAAGGAGAATTACAAACCAAATTACCTCAAGAATATTGATGCTAAAATTCTCAAAAAAATTTTGGCAAACCATATACAACAACATATAAAAATATCATCTACCATGCTCAAGTAGGTTTCATTCCAGAAATGCAGGGATGGTTTAACATATGAAAAATAATAAATGCCTTCCACCACATAAAGAAATTGAATAAAAAAAACAACCTGATCATATACTTAGATAGTGAAAAATTCTTTGAGAAAATCCAACACTCCTTTATGATAAAAGTCCTGGAGAGATCAGGAACACATGGAAAATATCTCAATATAACTAAGTCGATTAACAAGAAGCCTACGGCCAAAATCAAATTTAATGGAGAAAAACTCAGAGCAACCACACTAAAATCGGGAAATAGACAAGGATGTCTTCTCTTCCCGTATTTATTCACTATAGTTCTTGAAGTTTTAGCTAAAGCAATAAGAGAACGAAAGAAGATCAAGGGGATACAAATTGGAAAAGAAGAAGAGAAACTATCTCTATTTGCAGATGATATGATTGTATACATAAGTGACCCACAAAATTCTACCAGGGAAATTCTATAGCTGTTAAACACTTTCAGCAATGAAGCAGCATACAAGATTAACTCAAAGAAATCAGTAGTCCTCCTATACACTAAAGATAAAAGGGCTGAAAAAGAAATAAGGGAAACATCACCATTTATAATAGCTGCAAATAGCATTAAATTCCTGGAGTAACTATAACCAAAGAAGTAACAGATCTATTTGACAAAACCTTTAAATCACTGGAGTAAGACACTGAAGAGGATATCAGAAATTAGAAAGATCTCCCATGTTGCTATATAGGCAGGATCAGCATAGTAAAAATGTCAATTCTACCAAAAGCAATCTACAGATTTACTGCACTTCCCATCAAAATTCGAACACAATTTTTTACAGATCTTGAAAAAACAATACTCAGTTATATTTATTATAACAGGAAAGCCAGGATTGCCAAAACAATTTTGCTCAACAAAAGAACCTCAGGAGTCATCACTATCCCTGAATTCAAGCTATACTATACAGCTACAGTATTAAAAACAGCCTGGTACTGGCATAAAAACAGACTTGTGTTGGAATCAAATTGAAGGTACAGACATAAACCCAAAAACCTATGAACACCAGATCTTTGACAAAAAGCCCCAAAATACTCAGCGGAAAAAAAGTAGTATTTTTAACAAATGGTGTTGGTATAGCTGGATGGAGGTGTGGAGAAAAAAGTAAATAGATCCAAGCCTATCACCCTGCACAAATCTCAAATCCAAGTGAATCAAAACCTCAACATAAACACAGCCACACTGAACCTGATAGAAAAGAAAGTGGGACATTCCCTCTAACAAATTGGCACAGGTGACTACTTCCTAAATATAACACCAGTAGCACAGACACTAAGAACAACAATCAGTAAATGAGACCTCCTGAAACTGAGAAGCTTCTGTAAAGCCAAGGAGACAGTCAAGAAGACAAAATGACAGGCTATAGGTTTGGAAAAGATTTTCATCAGCCTTACAAGTGACAAAGGACTGTTCTCTAAAATATGTAGAGAAGTCAAGAAACTACAGCCTAAATTCTTGAATAACCTAAACAAAATATGGGGCTCAGAACTAAAAAGGGAATTCTCAACAGAATTACAAATGGCTGAAAGGCACTTGAAAAAGTGCTCAACATCTTTAACTATCAGAGAAATGAAAATCAAAACAAGTTTGAGAAACCATCTTACATCTTTCAGATTTCCTAAGATAAAAGACAAGATAATACCCTATGCTGGAGAGTTCCGGAAGCAAGGGGAACACTCCTCTATTGTTAGTGGGAGTGCAGGCTGACTCAGCCACTCTGGAATGAACTATGGCAGTTTCCTAGAAAACTGGGAATGAATCTCCCCAAAGACTCAGCAATACCACTACAGGGCATATACCCTATAGATGCACATATGTACTCCAAAGGCAATAGCTGAAGTATGTTCATAGCAGCATTATTTGTAATGGCAAGAACTTGGAAACAACCTAGATGCCCCTCAACTGAAGAATGGATTAGCAAACTATGGTTCATTTACACAAATAGAGTACTACTCAGCAGTGAGAAAAAATGATATCCTAAAATTTGCAGGCAAATAGATGTATTTGGAGACCATCTTCCTAAGCGAGGTATCACAAACCCAGAAAGGTAAACAGGGGATGTACTCACTAATTGGTGAACTTTAAACAAAAACTGCTTAGCATGTCGAAGCTGAAACCACAACCACTGAACAGCTTGGGATCTGAAACACCTTGGTTGGCACCTTGCAGTCCATTCCCTCCAGAGGAACACCTGACCCAATCTTGATGTGGGGATGATTAAAGCAGATCTGCTTGGTGGGGATGTTGACCTAGGACACCTTGGGACCTTGAGACTTCCTGCCATTACTGGGGAGGAGATGTACTGATGGAGAGAAGAGAGAGGGACTGGGAGGGGAAGGAGGGGGAAGAAAGCTTGAACAAGGGGATATATGGATTTATAAAAAAGATCTATGACCTTTTTTCACAATAAAAAAATAAAGTTAAGGGAAGCAATAGTTATAGAACAGTAGGTTGTGAGACTCCTGCTATGGAGTCAGTCCACTTGATATGAGAATTGATGTGCAGAATTGAGACAGTTGTAATTCTCCTAATGTGTAAGAATTTGTAGTACCAAGTAATGGTTATTAAATCTTTAAAATAAAACAAAACCAAAAAAAAAGTGAGCTTCCTGAGTAAGGATTCAAATATTTATCTTGCATTGAGACATGTTAAAAACACAACTTGAAGAAAAGAAATATAAAGAAGAAACAGTTAAAGCAAGAACCCATGAGATAGATTAGTAGCACTAACAATTTTCCATCAGCATTTAAACTGAAACTAAAATATTCTTCTTTCAAACATAGAATATTTTAAAGGATACAGGAAATTTCTCATAAGCCTAAAATAATTAAAAATTCAGAACACTGAAGCAAAATCCAAGCAGAAGAAGAAATTTATTCTTTAAAATGTTGATTCTCATTTTAATGTAAACTCTGTTTACAGCTGGACCATGTTGGACACATTTCTCCAATTGCTTAGGTGAAGGCCAACCAATCAATGCTAGAACAAAGGGAGGAGCAGTTCTATAATTAGTTTATAAGAAAGAATTTTCCAGTTCTCATCATCTTAATGGAATTACTGGATTATGAACATCCAATACTTCTCAAGAGTTTTCTTAGTATGCTGAAAAAATGAGTCCTATGTACCCGAGATAGCTTCAAAAGATAGCAAGGTTGACATTTGAGCTTCTTTGTTTAATCACTTAGAACTTTGGAATATATATATTTTCTAAAATCATAAAAAAGCTATGTAAAATTAATTTTATAAATGTATATGAGTAATAAAACAATAATTAGGCAGAAAAACAAAACAATTTCAGAGTAATTTGAAAAATTAAATTTCTTTGATGTAAAAAAACCCCAAATTTAATTATTGTTATTTTACTAAAGATCACAAGAAATTGTAAATGCAGTAACACAAGTTGTGGAAAATTTTACTGCATTTTTAACATGGAATTAATGAATACATTCATGATTACACTATAAATTCTAAAGCTATTTTAAGTATATTTATGATAATAAGTGATTCAGTCCTAATCTTCTGTTGAATGAAGATACAAATTTAGTCTTCCTAGTCTCCTCCGGATAATGTTATTTCAAAAATTCAAAAAGATTTACTAATGCTAATTAGTAATTATTGACCTTTGAAAAATTCAATGATAAATGACTCTTTAATAAAACAAACAAAATAAAATACAGTTTGAAAAATATAAAAATGAAAATGGTCAGCTGAGTGATGGTTGCCTATGAAATGAATGCCTGTGAAACCCTTTTCTACCACAATATTTTCAGATGGTTTTAATGAAAAATGACAGAATAAATTACGGAACCAAATATTGTGTAAGATAATACTTTAATTTTCTTTTAAAACTTGAAATATCCTCTAAAATTGTGTGATCCTGAGGATTAATCTCTGAAGTGCATTCATTATTGAATTTAAATAACCAATTTATTTTAATGACACAAATTTTACATTTTATGGAGATATTTTTTTTTAAAATTTTTTTTTTGATTTATTTATTTATTATGCATACAGTTTTACAGAAGAGGGCGCCAGACCTCATCATAGATGGTTGTGAGCCACCATGTGGTTTTGCTGGGAATTGAACTCAGGACCTCTGGAAGAACAGTCAGTGCTCTTAACCTCTGAGCCATCTCTCCAGCCCCTGGAGATATTTTTAACCATACAAAAAGTATACGTTTAACAAGCCAGTCTTCTTGTAAAATATACTAATCTGCTTACCTGAATTAAGAAAATCACTATCTGGATAAAATTTGTGCACACACATAAACTTACACATGATTCACTTTAATTTGTTGCTAGTGTCTTAATAAAAAATATTGTGATTTAATTCTTATTCAATTTGATACCAAACATTATGCAGATATTATTTCATATCTTTTTAAATCAGAAGTTGATCTGCTTTGATTGTTAGATTATGAATAAAAGTTAATCTTTGAGTAAAATTAAAGTTAACAATCAGAAAAATATGAAATTAATAATTATATTTTTAAATGTGATATTTTAAAAAATAGCAACACAACAATTGTGATGGAAGTTATCTGTTTTTCTTGTAAATGTTAACTGCTGTGCAGAGAGAAGAGAAGAAATCTAGTGGTCCTTTAATCCACTCCATACCAACTTAAACATACTATTACACTGTTTTGTGTGGTAGAAAAAAGTTAAATCTGCTGTTAAACAAAACAAAATTTTTATAGCATAACCTTATTGGTATACCATAATTATGAACTTTTACTGTTCAAAATAATCATTTCTAAACAAATTCACTAGATTATAATTGCAGGATGTTTGTTGTAGTATGTTTTTCCCAGCCTGTTTGGGTCTGGAGATTTATGACCTGGAACCTGGTTCGCGCGCCCACGGCTTTTGTCCCCCAAAAGAAATGAATCACACACTTATATACTTTACACTGCTTGGCCCATATCTTAAGCACATTACTAGCTAGCTCTTTCTTCTTAAATCAACCCATTTCCATGAATCTACCCACCACGTGGCTTGCAGCCCGTGGCTCACCTGAATTCCTACATGCTTCTTCTTCGGGGGACCTATGGCGACTAGTAAACTCCACCCCTTCTTCCTACCTGGCTACCTCTGATTCTCCACCCACTTCTACGGTGCCCTGCATGGGTCCAAACATTTATTTATATCGTACAGAGAACATTCCACCACAAATGTAATTTATTTTATATTTTTAAGATACTAGAGCATGTTTTAGTAGAGGGACTTTATCTTCCTTTGTTCTCCCTTGTTTTTGCGCATGAATGCCAGGACAAATCAGAACCTTTGCAACCAAACAAGTCCATTCTTCAGAGGCTTTCCCAGTGGTAATTATGTCTTCATTGGCAATGAAGACTGACATGTGGATTATGAATCTTAAACTTGCTTTCATATTGCCCCCTTGGTTATTTATTAAACTCTTCAAATAGTATAACAAAGAAAGACAAGAAATCTCCCAAGATCATGAATTAAGAAAAACAAATACTTTTAATTTAACTTCAGTTAGTGCTCTGTCTTGCCCTTTCTTCTGGAAATTATAAGGTTTAAATCAGAGTAAAAAGAAAGCACTCTCTGAAAGAATTTTAATTATTTCCAAATGCCTTGGTAACATATAAATGCTAAACTGTGTGACTTTTCCATTTATGGGCTGTGAGAAATAAACAGCTGGGATAAACAGCAGGCATCTCAAGATATTTTATTTATTTCTCAGCAGAAGTTTAAGCATATGTCATAATGATGGCATTTACATCATAATATATGTTGCTTCTTACAGCTCTGCAAGCCCATCAGAATCTGCAGAAATGACTGTGGGATGGTAGAATAAGAAGAGCCTATCAAACAGGCTTCCATCTGCTTCCATTTCCAAAGTTCAACTTTTATTATAAACTATGCAACAGAAAATCAAAGTTCTGGAAACATAATTGCTTCCCTTAAATCTTAGATTCGGTTTAGCTTTCAGAGTGATCTAGCATGCTGTGACAGAGACATTTACATTTCTCTTTCTGAAAGTCCCATTGCCTTTTGACTTCCAGATATTTAGTACAATAGATAAAATATATACTGTTAAGATCAAAGTCCCAGGATCCTGTCAACTCCATAATGGCACTTTTCTTGGGGGTATAGTATAAGGTAAGAAATGAAAGTGATTTTTAAAATAATTATATGTCTGCTTGGGAATGTCAGTCTTTAAGAACTGATGTCATAGCAAAATACACTAGGCCATAGGTGAGAGAAACTTAATCATATTGCATAATTGTCATCATTTTTGTATTTCAAAGATAATAAACTGCAAAATCTGTTCTTTTCAGTACATAGAATTTTGTGATGAGAGATAAAATATACTTTTTTTACAGAATTTTTTTTGAGGGTATTTCTTATTTGGACCCCTAGAACACTGATATAGAAAAAAATTTCCTAGGTTGTGGAACAAAGAAGAATATGATAAGAACATACTTGACTCTGAACAGCACCTTTGTTTCTGCATGAACTGGTCACAGCTAGAAGAACACATCTTACAAATATTTGCAAGTTGGAACAGGAACAAGGAGATGAATGTATTTCTAGGAATTTTTAAATCATAAGCTTTAGAGTGAGTAACATTGTTGTGGGATAAGGAGTTTTGGGTCAGTGGGACCATGGAACTGACTGCTGCCTGTCCAGGGAGGGGATGGGGAGTTATGGAGAAGAAAGAATGACCTGGTGTGGTGGGAGGGGGAAGGGAACTTGAATAAGGATATACAAGGGTAGAAAGCGTGACTTCTTTGTTCATAATAATAATAATAATAATAATAATAATAATAATAAAAAGGAAAAAATAAGCATAAAAAAAGAATTTCCCCTACTAGATACTAAGATCTGTAAGGCTTTTAAACTGTTGTGTTGATGCAAATAATGATAACCAGACCAGTGAACAGAAGCTATAACAACATTGCATATGAGAAAGGTTTTGAAATTAAGAAACATGAAATACTGAATAAAAAGTTTCTCAAAAGTCAAACCAGGAAGTGAGGAAAGTATTCTTTCTAAACACAATGTAATAAACAATTCCAGAGAGACCAAAACCAAGTTAAAAGTTTCATCAAAAGGCACCATAAAGAAACTGGGAAGATGGCTAGTTGGTAAAGTGATTGTAACACAAGCATGTATATGCCTAAGTACACTACATAGCAGGTACTGTAGTTCTCTGGACTGTAGTTACCACACATGGTTGTAAGCTGTCATGTATGTGCTAAAAAGCAAACCTGGGTCCTCTGAAAAAAACAGTAAGCACTCCTAGCCTCTGAGCTAGATCTCCAGCGCTTCAATTGGCTTTTACACATCAACTTTTGAATAACAGAATGTTGCAATAAGTTGGACAGTGGTGGTGCATGCTTTTATTCCCAGCACTAGGGAGGCAGAGGCATGAAGATTTGGTCTACAGAACAAATTCCAGGATAGCTAGGGCTACAGAGTGAAATCCTGTATCAAAATAAATAAACATAAAATTGTAATAAATATATTATCTCCCCCATAACTCTGTTCCCATGTCTATAGTCTTTAACCAAAAAATAATAGAGGATGCAGAGCAAGGGGAACACTCCTCTATTGTTGGTGGGAGTGTAATCTTGTTCAGCCACTTTGGAATGCAATATGGAGGTTTCTCAGAAAATTGAGAATCTCCCCAAGGACCCAGCAATACCACTTCTGGGTGTATACCCTAAAGAGGCACATTCACACTCCAAAGGTATTAGATCAACTATGTTCATAGCAGCATTATTTGTAATAGCAAGAACCTGGAAACAACCTAGATGTCCCTCAACTGAAGAATGGATTAACAAACTGTGGTACATCTACACAATGGAATACTAATCAGCAGTAAGAAAAAATGATATCCTAAAATTCACTGGCAAATACATGGATTTGGAGAATATCCTCCTGAGGGAGGTATCATAAACTCAGAAAGATAAGCAGGGGATGTACTCACTCATTAGTGGTCTCTAAACAAACAAACAAGAAAAAAAGTCAAACATGCCCAAGCTGCAAAGCACAACCACTGAACAACTTGGGATCAGAAACACCCTGGTCTGACCCTTCGAACCCCACTCCAACTATAGGAACACCTGACTCACTCTTGAGGGAGGGGGGACAAAACTGAATTTGCCAGGAGTGGAGACTGAACTAAGCATTATTGGGTCAATGGGACCATAGGACTGTCTGCTGCCTGCCCAGGGAGGGGATGGGGAGTTGTGGAGAAGAAAAAATGACCTGATATGGTGGGAGGGGGAAGGGACCTTGAATAAGGATATACAGGGATGGAAAAAAAATTCAGAGGGAAAGCTGAACACAAAGTAAATGTATGTGTAGCAAAAACAAAAAAGAACTGTCAATTAAATGTCTTTCAAATAGATTCCTCTCTTCTGTACTCAAGTTGCCAATTATATAGCTCAAGGTCATGATTTCAGACTGAGGCTGTGACAAGTGTTTTCCATCTCATTTTTCCACTTCAACTGCATTATCTTGCAGGTCACTCTTTGGGGACAAGCTCCTGGAAATGTCAATGTGAACAATAACCTTTCCAAAGAGCAATCTCTGAAAATCTCCAAAAGATGATGAGACCCCACAACAACAATTCAACCTGGATCTTAATAATGCCACAAGGCTGATAAACACCACATAAAGATGGCCTTTGGACTACAAACTGCTCAGGACAATCCCAAGATGACTAGCTGAGATTATCCACCATCTTGTACCACTCCAGCAAGAACTTCAGATAAGCTTATTGCAACTAGTTCTCCTAAGACTTAATCATTGTTTCAGTTTTTACAGGATTCCATAGATATACTATAGCACCACAGACAGCAGGAAGTAATTCTAAGAACACAACACCTATTTTCCCAATAGGTGGGGTAGATGGTTTTTGGTTTTTCTTGGGTAATGGATAATTGTCATCTGTAAGGGGTTAATAGTTGTTATAGGATAAGGGGTGGAACAAGAGATTAGATTCAGAAATCTCATTTGGAATAGAAAAAGGGGTAATAGATATGATAGGATAAAAGGTAGATTATTAATTTACTTGTAAAATAAGAAAGCAACTATCAGGTAACATTTTCCTTCTCAAGACATTAATGGGGCTGAAGATTAGATAGTTACAATCTTCCTAAATCTTATCTAAGGACACACTAAATACAAATTTAGATTCTTCAGGAAAGGACAACAACTACTGGAGTAGTCTTTGTATGAATTGTCATTACTTATGGCCTGGACATCTAGGATGTTAGTTCTTACTTGACGGTTGTTCTTGTTCTGTGTGGCTTCATTTTTTAAGGTTATTACCTTTCCTTTCTTCTCAACAATACATGATCTTATTGTATATAGTTTTTATTATGTTACAATTAAAGCCTTCCTTCTTAATTAGACAAAAAGGAAGAAATGTTGCAGGAATTATGAAACTGGTCCACTAGTCAACTGGCTTGGCCAAATGAGCAGAGTCTTCACTGAAGAATCAGACCAATAAGAAGCCTGGGTCAGGCAAGAGGTGGACTCTTGGACTGTGGAGGGGCTTGTGGCAATCTCAGGAGAAAGTGTGGCTTAGTGACCTCCCTCTCCCATTGAGAATGAGCTGCAGCAGTAGCACATAGCTGTGCCACCAGAGAAGTCAGCAAGAAACAGCTGCTATGCAGACAGGACTCCTCTTTCTGACTTGTAATTATTGTGCAGGAATTTTGACTGTCAATAAAGGTAACACATCCCCCCCCCAAAAAAAAGAAAGTTTTCTAGGCAGAGAAATGGAAGCATATTACTAATCAGAAATCCAGGCTAGATATATAACTATAAAGAACTAATATAGACCCACTTCAGCAATGACATTTGACATTGTTCTAGAATTGTCTAAAGGAGAGATCATTACCTCATTTATTATGACAATTATTACAAGATGGAAAGGGAAGACATAGAACATTACATAGAGAAAATTATAGTCTGTTCCTAAATATTTCTACCTCTGGTGCTATGAATAAGAAGGATGGACAAAAAAATTGAGTATTGTCATAGTAATAAACAACTTAACATATTAATAGATAACATGAAAAATTGCATCCTAAAACAGCATTATGAAGAGCTATTTAATGGATGTTTGGAACATATTAGACATGTAAATTACATGGGAAAAGTGTTTTCAGTAAATTATATACAAAGCAGAGCATTTTATATATTTGTAGAGAAGCATTAAGAGATGATGGCATAATTAAATTTATTCACTTAAAATGCATTTCTTTACTTGTTTATTTCATGGCAGAGATAAGGCACATGTAGTGTATGTGTGAAAGTCACATAATTTGTAGAAGTCAGGTCTCCCCTTTAATCAAGAGATCATTTGAACTTGGTTTCCAACATTTGTAGCAAGTGATTGTATCTGTTAATCCACCTTGCCAGTCATATATGTGACTTTTTAAGCAGACAGTCTTATATTTCACTACACTTTATTCTGTGGTCTAAAATCATTACTTACATCTTCCTTAGCATGAAAAATCTATAATCATCACTTCCACTAGTCCCTGCTAACAATCTTCATAAAGAATTAAGTCTATTCCTAAAATTCCTGCCAATATTTTTAAGACTTTAACTTAGAATTTTGAGATACTTGGTGTTTTGCTGAACTTGTATAAAATGTGTTTATGATGTTTCTATGATATTTAACACATTCTGAGGAGGCTTAATGCATTAAAAAGTAATGTATATTGCAGCTAAATTCTGAGTGACTTTCTGAGTTCTTTCCAAGGCAATGGCTATTTAATGAGATAATTCATGTGTGAGATACAGTGCTATTCTTTGCATTAAAATCAAACATAAGATGAGAAAGCACAAAAATCATTACAAAAAGGTGACTAATGAGGAAAATGAGAAGATGCTACTGAAAGTGTTAAATTCACATTAATGAAAGTTGATTCTGAAATAATGACATACTATTTAATGACTATGATCTACTCATGTACATTTTACATTTCAAATTTACAAATAAGTTATATTTCAAATATTATTACAAAATTAAATACATAAGATGAAGAACATATTAGCTTAATTATAAAATTCATCAAAATGAATAAATATAACTACATATTCATTGTAAACCATGAGTATATATAAATAGCTTGTCTGTGATAGCTTTGTAGAATTTAGACAGTTTTTGGTTTTGTTCATTCGTATGAATTTGATCTCTTATGAGGGCAGAATTCAAAAAAGGAAGAAGGTAAGTAGTTTATAATAATAAATGAGAATAAATTTGTAGGTGTGTCTCAGTTGTAGTTCAATGTCCTAGGCTTCACAAAACCCTCAGCTTGATCCCTATAACCAAGAAAATATTTTTCTCTTTATATATTTAAAGTATGAAAGAAACACATTTACACCTAAAAATAAACAAACTTTTCAGATGAAAAATATTTTCATTAATGGAAATATATATACTTTATTGTATATGTAATAAAAAAAACTTTTTTCATGTTATTTTCATATTATAACTTGTAAGACATATAAAATTTTGTAGATGGATGTTTCTCTCTCACTTATTTGTTCCTAAATACCTGGCAGCACCTTGCAAATGATTGACATTATTTATAAACTGTTTGGCCTATTGTACAGGGTTATTACTAACTAGTTCTTACAACTTAAATTAACCCATTTCTATTAATCTATATATTGCCACATATTTCATGACACCTATGTTCTGAGACATCTTGCTCCTGCAGCATTTGGCTGGCTTCTATTCTAGATGCTACCTTCCTAGCTCTATTGTGTCTTATTATAGGCTAAAGCAGATTCCTTATTAACCAATGTTATTGAAGCACATTCACAGAACAACATGTCAAAGCAAAATTTCATAGTAGTAGTTCCAAAGGCTACAAACATTGATTAAATTATATAGCATGATTAGCAGAACAGATAAGTAGAGAATTATTAAAGTCTTGACTGAAAAACGAACAAATATAAAGATTTTGAATCATTAGAAATCTGAAATCTATTATCAATAGAAATAACTCTTCATACAGTCATTTATTACAAAGTACTTGAAATCAAATTATAACATCCTGAAAAGCAATTCTCTACAATGCTGAATAGATAATAATTATATTAAGCATTATACATTTTGCTGAAATAAGTCATGCCTAAAATTGGCAAATGCATGCAATTTTCAGCTAATTTTACTGATTAAAATGGTGCATTAGAACCGATTTAATTCTTCCTCTAAGCAGCATCTGAATTCATTTATAAATGATAATTATATTCAAAAATAATCTACACACTGATCCCAAGGTGTTAATGATTACATGATAGGATGATAATATGAAATAAAGTCAAATATATAAGTTGACAGTTTTGTAGTTATTTCCTTCAAATGGAACATTTTACCCTCTGTATAAAGAGAAGGCATCTATGAACCAGTAAGATAATAATTCTTAAGACACTCTAGAAACTCAATAAAACTCAATAAAGCTCAAAAGTCTACTGGATTCAAAATAACATTTTTAACTAATAACTAATATGCAATTAGTACACCAGAAAGAAGAAATTTTGGAGTTTTGATACTTAGAAATCAGAAGGAATCTAGAATTGTTTTCTTATGAAGCCACTACCAAACTATGGCATAAAGTTTAAAATGGAGCTGTCTTCCAATAATATACTCTCTTATAGGTAACATTTCATTCTTGATCATATAAGTAACCATGATAAAAGTATTTGGTGCAACAAGACAAATATTGGTAAAATGTATTTTGTTTAGTATATCATCTGAATTTTATCTGTTTGAAAAGACATTTTTTTCACAGCTTCTTAGAAAAAGTCATGCAGCAAAATTGTAATTTCTAATATATCAACAGAACCAAACATAACTTGTGGAAGAGCTACATGAATACTGAGATAGATTCCAATGCTCACAAATGAAACTCAGACTAAATTTGACTACATAATGAATATATAATGAAGTAAACAAAATGGAGAGAAGACATGTGAGTCCTGTTCTCACTATTAGCAAATGATCTGACAGTAAAGAAAAAAAAAGGTGGAAAGATAAACAGGAAGATGATGGTCAAAATTTTCTTGCCATTTCTTATTTCTGGAGAATACACATGAAAGAATGAATAACATCAGTGCTCAGCAGCCTTTTGTGAGAGCCAAATATTACAACCAAGGACAAGAATCAGAGAGTGAAAAAGTAATTTAAAAAAGCAGATGGACAAACAGTTTCCCTGAGCTTAGACCATATAAAATTCTTTATCCTATCAATTTGATAATCAGTGTTAACATATTCATGCTAATTAATCAGGAAAGGAGAGAAGCTGAGCAACAAAATCATGCATTTTCCCTTGTGACAAACTGAGTGCACTGAGACAACATGAAAAAACTCATCAATCAGTGGATTGGCTTATAGAAGCTAAA
This sequence comes from Sigmodon hispidus, assembly GCA_004025045.1. NCBI lineage: Eukaryota > Metazoa > Chordata > Mammalia > Rodentia > Cricetidae > Sigmodon > Sigmodon hispidus. The sequence continues at coordinate 18,841 of PVIH01020180.1, read as the reverse complement.
GGAGATTCTTAGGTATGTCTGGCTTATTGTCTTATGTATAACAGACTGGAAGACAACATTGGAAGGGCAGGAATTACTCAGGAATCTTTACAAGCCAAAAACAGTGATGTTGGGGTAACTCTCTCTCTTTGAGTAAAATATGTGCTCAATATTAGTTTAAAATTTAATAAAATATCACTAGATATCTTACATATATACATATGTATATATGTATAAAAGGTCATGAAAGGTAGATATATTGCATGAATTCTAGTTGGTAGCTAATGAAAACTCATAGCCACATATTGGGGAAAAGCTAGAATATCAGCGTGAGGAAACAGACTGCAGTCAAATCTCATCCAGCCAACTTTTCAGGCTGAACAGAATAAATACTTTCTTCAAGAGTCCTCTGCCTGGCTGGTTGCTCCTACAAAATACTTGAATTTTGTCCTACACCTACTTTGAATATCTTCTCTGCCCAGTTGTTTCAACTCTGGGTTCAACTCTGCATCAAAATTGTAGAGATAGGTTAAAAGTGTGAGCTAATACTGCTTGGTTGTTAGGCCTTGATCTCCCAGAAATACAAAAAGATCTCTGACTCCTGAGTGATGGGAATGAAGGCCCTACTCTCCACTTTGTCATTCCTGTCCTGAGATTTAAGACATGAGTGACCATTCTCTGATCTTCATGGCTTTACTGTGGGTGATTCTATTCTCTGATATTCCAGACTGATTTTATAAAATATAAAATATATTACCACATAGACCTTAAGAAATTCTTAACTCATTTAAAAACTATTTGTTTTCATTATTAGTAGAAGCTTTTTGAGAATGCCAATAAAATTACTAATGTCCAGTAACGAAGAAATAGAACATGAAAAGACTTTGTCTGGGAGAGGCTTCTAGAAATATCAGCCCATATATTCATGGTTATGATAAGCAGCTAAAAGTTCATATATTGCACTAATTTTTAATAGGTAAGAATCTCAAGTATGCAAGGCTAGAACATAGCTAAATGACACAACGACTCTTCTGCATTGATGGCCTCTGACAGAGAAGTGCGCATGAGAAAAGACTTGTATTCTTTAAGGATCTTTCTACAGGGAGTTTAATTAGACTATAGTAAGTAAATGAGCAGCAGGAATGGGCATTCTTGTAAATGGGTAGATCATAAGAGCGTGCATGAATCTGAGAGATCTGATAACAGAGTTTGATGGGGTACATGATGTAAAATTACCAAATAATAAATATATAAATAAAAAACCCAAATTATGCTATACAGCTACAGTAATAAAAACAGCTTGGTACTAGCATAAAATAGACTTATAGATGAATAGAATCAAATTGACGACCCCAACACTTAACCACACACCTATGAACACCTGATTTTTGGCAAAGAGATCAAAAATATTCAATGGAAGAAAGATAGTGTCTTCAACAAGTGGTGTTGACATAACTTGATGGTACTCTGTAGAAAAATGCAAATAAATATAAATCTTTCACCATGAACAAAACTCAAATCCCAGTGGATCAAAGACCTCAACATAAACCCAGCTACACTGAACTTCATAGAAAAGAAAATGGGAAGTACCCTCCAAATCATTCCAACTGGTGACCACTTTCTAAATATAACAACAGTAGCACAGACACTAAGAACAACAATCAAGAATTGGGACCTCCTAAAACTGAGAAGCTTTTGTTAGGCCACAGACACAGTCAATAAGACAAAATGACAGCCTACTGAATGGGAAAAGATTTTTACCAACCCTGTAAGTGACACAGGATTGATCTTTAAAATATATAGAGAACTCAAGAAACTAGAGCCCAAAACCCTTAATAACCAACCCAATTAAAAAATGTGGTTCTGAACTAAAAAGGAAATTCTCAGCAGAAGAATGAAAAATGGCTGAAAGGCACATGATAAAGTGCTCAACATCTTTAGCCATCAGAGAAATCCACATCAAAACATCTTTGAGATACCACCTTATACCTGTCAGAATGGCTAAGATTAAAAACACAGATGGCAGACTACGCTAGAAAAGATGCAGAGTGAGGCCCACATTCTTCCATTGTTGATGAGATTGTAAACTTGTTCAGCCACTCTGGAATGCAGTATGGTGGTTTCTGAGAAAACTGGGAATCAATTTCCCAAGGATCCAGCAATACCACTACTGGGCATATACCCTAAAGATGCACATTCGCTCTCCAAGAGCATTAGCTCAACTATGTTCATAGCAGCATTATTCCCAATAGCAAGAACCTGTAAACAACCTAACTTTGGGCCCTGTTGGTCTGATATGATACAGGGGATTATTTCCATTTTTATATCTATTGATATTTGCTTTATGACCAATTATGTGGTGAATTTTAGGGAAAGTTCCTTGTGGTACTGAGAAATATTTATATTCCTTTGCATTTGATTGCAAGTATCTGTAATATCTCTTAAATCCATTTGCATCATAACCACTGTTATACTCCTTATTTATGTTTTGATTCTCTGTGTGGTTGACCTATCCTAGGATGAAAATGGGGTATTGAAGTGTCTTATTATATTAGGGTGTGTGAATTGAAATGGGATTTGAACTTTAGCAGTGTTTCCTTTATATAGGTAGGTGCCCTTATATTGGGGGCATAAATATTCAGGATTTAAATCTTATCTTGACCAATATTTCCTGGGATGAATATGTAATATCCATCTTGATCTCCTTCAATTGATTTTGGTTTGAAGCCTATTTTGATAGATATTAGGATGACAGTACCAGCTTGTTTCTTAGGGCCATTTGATCTAATAATCTTTTCTCAACCCTTTACTCTGAGCCTGTTTCTGTCTTTGGGGTTGAGCTGTGTTTCTTGTATGCAGCAGGATGGCTTTGTTTATGTATTCATTTTGTTAGTGTTTGTCTTTTTATAGGTCAATTGTGTCCATTGATATTAAGGGAAATTAGTGACCAATGATTGTTATTTCATGTATTTTATGGTGGTAGCTTTTATATATTTCCTTTCTCTGGGCTTTTTTCTGTGGGAATATCAATTGATTGTGGTTTCATGGGAGTATCTGGCATCCTTAGCTTGGAGTTTTCCCTCTAATGCTTTCTGGAAGGCCACATTTGTTGATAAGTATTGTTTCAATCTGACTTTGTTATGGAATATCTTGTTTAATCCATCTATGGTGATTAATATTTTGCTGGATATAGTGATCTACGTTGATAGTCATGTTCTTCTAGTGTCCATATAGCTTCTGATCAACACCTTCTTGCTTTCAACATTTCCATTGAATTGTCAGGTGTTACTTTGATGGGTTTACCTTCATAGGTAAGTTGGTCCTTTTCTTTTGCAGCTCTCTCTTTTTTTTTTATTTTGTATGTTTTGTGGCCTGATTATTATTTGGTCAGTGGACTTTTTTTTTAAAGGTCAATTCTATTTTGTGTTCTATAAGCTTCTCATATTATTATTGGCTTTTCTATCTTTAAGTTGGGAAAGTTTTCATCTATGATTTTATTGAATACATTATCTGTACCTTTGAGCTGGTATTCTTCTCCTTCTTCTATTTCTATTATTCTCAGGTTAGGTCTTTTCATGGTGTCCCAAATTTCCTGAACATTTTGTGTTATGGCTCTTTTGGTTTTAGTATTTTCTTTGAGTGATGTATCTATTTCTGCTACTGAGTATTCTTCTCCAGAGATTCTCTCTTCCATCTCTTGGATTCTGTTGGTTATACTTGCATCTGTAGTTTTAACTCTATTCTTCAGATTTTCTATTTCCATCTTTGCCTCAATTTGTGCCTTTTTTATTGCTTCTATTTCAGTTTTTAGTTCCTGGAATGTTTCTATTATTTTTTGGTTTACCTTTTATTGGTTTTCTTTCAAGGATTTGTTCATCTCTTCCAATTTTTTGTTTGTATTTTCTTCTGTTAATTTAAGGGATTTTTTAAAAATATCTTCCTAGATATTTTTCAATAATCCTAGAATTCTTCAATAATCTTCATAAGAGTGTTACTGCTGTTGTTTCCTTCTGTTTCCTCCTCATTTCTCTGTTCAGGTTTTGTAATTGTAGAACCACAAGTTTCTTCTGGAGTTGCCTAGTTGTTCTTTGTATTGTTATATGTATTTTTGCACTGATGTCTGCCCATGGCTTCAGTGGTTCACAATTAGCCAGCTCCAATCAGTTGTGGCAAGAGGGCTTGTGTGTCCCCTCTCTCCTCTGAGCAAGGGGTCTCCTTGTTCTCTGACTTTGCTCTGTACAGGGGTCTGAATTTCAAAATCTCAGTCCTCTGATGGCGCAGTTCACCCTGGAAGTGGGGCCCATCCATGCAAAGTCCCTTCTTTAAGGTGTGGCTGGAGGACCACCTCACAGCCAAACCATAGCTCCTGTCTTCTAGGGAGGGTCTGAGATCAGATCCTAGAGATTGACCCGAGTCCTGGAGAGGGACTCTTTGGGCAGGTGGTCCAGATGCTGTAATCTGCTCACCTCTGACTCTGTTCTAGGCTAGGGTCTCCTACAATTGGTTTCAGGAAATGTTTTATGCTATGCAATGCTAATTATTAATTATTAATGGAAGGGAAATTGAACAAGAAGATACATGGATAAAAAACTGAGACTATATTTACAATAAAAATAATGTAGTTTAGTAATGTTAAAACTTAATCTAATACATTAGATTCAATGTTTATTAGTAATAAATTAATAATTATGATTCCATAAACTTATATATTATGTGTTTGTATATATACATTTTATATATTATGTATGCCAATTTCTATATACTCATTAGATTTGTAAATCATCTACTAATTTTATATTCAACAGACAGCACTGTAGCAAAGTTAATTTTGGATTTTTAAAATTCTTTTCATTTCTTCTCTTTCTTATGTTACAAATTCTCAGAGGATTTTATGTGTAAAAATGAAGCTCATCTTCAATTAGCAAGAAAAGCATATGTATGCTCTTCATTAAAATCCCCAGGTATCAGAAAGAACAGTTCATTTTGGATTTTTAGATAATTAAAGCCTCATCACATCTCTGATACTCCATCTGGCATTTGAGTGTTTTTTATCTATAGGCCTATCTATAGGGCACTAGAATTAACCAACTTCTGTAATGTTTTTCAAATTCATTAATTTGGGGACAAATGGAATTTGGTGCTGTAGATATGAGTATCTTAATATAACCTAAATGTTCTCAAAATAAGAAAATAAATGGAAGTGTAGCTAATCTTCGATAATCTTGTTACATGAACAAGAAGAAATAGTTTAGACAGATACTAAGATGACAACAAATGTAAAAATATTAGTGGATATAGAAGTTAAATATTTGTTTGAAGACATATGACTCTTCATCCATTCTCTTGCCACAGAGTTCTTCACTCTTATAGTTATTCATCACAGTACACACATTCAAAAATGCAACATATATTAAAAAGCAAAATTATGGACTATATTTTTGAGTCCTTTCTCTATTTCTGAGAATTTGCAAATTTCAGGTAACACTGATTATTATTTAATATCTTTTAATCTGTAGCAATAAATAAATTACATTATGTGTTATTCTCTTCTTATGTTCAATTATTGGGATTTGAATTGAGGCATTTGCAAGTGGTAAGCAAAGACTTAACTTTACTCCCAACTTTTAGAACCCTCTTTGGTAACTGAAGTCTTTAATTTTGAATTTCATAGAATTATTAGCAATATAATTTAATACATTATATTATTGTTTATTTATCAAATGGTAAGGATTTCTGAAAAATGACAACTATTAATAGACCATCTGTCAGGCAAAATTTTATATGAAAATATGATCAATGAGTTATAAACTTGTTAAAATTTTCTCCTACATGAATCATGACCATTATGCAAGTAGATATCCAAATATAATCTCAAAATAAATTGGTAGGACATTGATTCTACATATGTCTGCATGAGAAAGTCACATTCACCTCAAATACTCTGAAGATAATTCTAGAGTCCATTTGTATATGATGGCAATTTTGTATAGCAAAATTTTCCATCTGCTTACCATGAATATATGTGCAAGAGTGGGACTCTTGATTCTCTTTTCCAATCAGCTAGCAAATGTGCACTTTCTGTGATTGATTAGTAAGTATAGACATAGAATCTGCTGATTAGGTATTAATTTAGTTTATTTTAGAGCAGCATAATACAGAAATATGTAGAGTACCTAGAAAGACTAGAAAATAGTTGATCCTTAAGTTTAAAGTCTGAGAAATCAAACATTTATATATGATCATCTATTTAAAAACTTTTGTTTCTTTAATTTTTTCATTGGTATTTCATTTTGTTTTGTTCTGCTTTCTGTGTTTGTTTTATGGAGAGAAAAATTTTCTAAATATCTCTGAATACTCTGGAACTCACAATGTAAGTTCAGAGAACTTGAACTCACAGAGATCCACCTGCTTTTGCTTCCTCTGTATTGGAATTAAAACTCAAACTGCTTGATATGTTATGTCACTGAAGAAAGATAGAAAGAGGAGACAGAGATGAATGGAGAGGTACAGAGGAAAAGAGAGAGAGGGAGAGAGAGAGAGAGAGAGAGAGAGAGAGAGAGAGAGAGAGAGAGAGAGAATGTGAGATTCACAGTCACTTTGTAATACTATCATTTAATCCACTCGATTCTTGTAACTATTTCTCATTCTAACTTCCATTTATTTGTTATGAAGATTTATTTTCTAAATGTTTTGTGAAGGACAAATTCAAATCATAGCAGCTCATGAAGTGAGAATAATAATGACAAATTAAATTACATAAAGGTATGTTTTGTTTGGTTTATTATTAGTATATTTATGTTCATTAAGAAGCTGTATTATGTAATGGAGTTTGATAAGTTATACATTTGAAATAAACAATAATAGGACATAAAGTTTTTCAAGTAAAGTTTGAGTGAACATTTTACACTCTCAGAAACATGATTAATATTCTATGATCAAGTACAAAATCACTTGTGCTATATTCTAACAAAGAAAATATTCATTGTTTAAAGGTGACTGGTTGGTATAAAGAATACTAGCATATTCAAATGTAGTTTAATATATTTAAATTAGCTTTCCATTTAGCAGGGAAAAGCTAAATGGAAAGAAAAGCATACACTGGATATAATCAAGTATATAAGCAAATAGTGACACATTGCATGAATTGTGAGTTAATTGGGGCCACTGACTAAGGAGAAACAAATGAGTCTGATCTGCCAGGAGTGGAGACTGAACTAAGCAATATTGGGTCTGTGGGACCATGGGACTTCCTGCTGCCTGCCCATGGAGGGGTTGGGGAGCTGTGGAGAAGAAAGAATGACCTGATGTGACAGGAGAGGGAAGGGACCTTGAATAAGGATATACAAGGTTAGAAAGTGTGACTTCTTTGTTCATAATAATAATAATAATAATTAAAAAGAAATTCTTTTTAATAAAATTTTGTTTATTGAATTTCCATGTTTACACAAAACATTTAGGTTTATTTAGGTACATGTGCATTTTCTGAGCTTGTGTGTTTGTGTATGTGCGGTGTGTATGTTTCTGCTCATTCATGCATACATGCATACTTTCTGCTTTGTTCTCCAGCTTCCTGATGAGTGTGCCTTCCCCAGAAATGTATCACATAAAAAGCTCTCCTCTTTGAAATGAATCTGGCAATGCCTGGCATACTATAGCCTATTTTATCAGCTCTTGTAGACAGGTTTACTATGTAATACTTGTTCTTCTCCCTTTCCCATATGTCTTTTGAATCACTGGGTCCCAAATAGTGGAATTTACCTTTATCTTCTGCTGCAAATTTTGGGTTGTTGAAATATTGGTTTCTTTCCTGCTTCCCGATTGAAACTGGTATGAATTCAAATCACTTCCTAGCCTAAATTAAGTTCTCATTTATGGAGTTCTTCCTCACATATTTGTCCTGCTTGTGGGCTAAAATGTGACATCACTATGCCCTTTGGCTGGCTTCAGAGGAAAAGCACTATCTGAGGGCAAAATGTTACAATTAAAATTAAAATGAGATTCACAGGTTTTAAAAAGACTATTTTTAAAAAGCACAAGGAATTGTAGATGAAAAGCAGCATGTGGCTCTTTGTATTTCATAGATAGACTTCATTCAGAAGATGGACATGGGTTTTTCAATATATGCACTTTTAGAAATGAAACAAAAATTGTATATGCAAACATATAATATTAATGCTTCTGAAATATCTTGGAGACATAGTACGGGGAAGACATTTTCATATGGCATATATTTTAAATTTAAAGTGCCGGAGAAATTTTACTTTTCTCTATTTTAAGCTTTAAAGACTGAACACATGCATACTTGACTATATTGCATTCAGAGTTTTAAGGAGTAAAAAGTGTCCCATTGTTTCTAAACCTGACCATGACAATGAATGAGGTTTAAAAAAGAATGATAACAGCTTCTTAATGTTTTGAAACCATTGTAAACAAACAGTCCTTAGTTCTTTCTGATCTGTACTTTTCTTCAATGTAGAAATGAATGTTGGCTATGTGACCACAAAATAATGGTAATTAGTCTTTGGAGTAATTAAAATATTACCCAAAGAAATTGTCTTTTACTAATATCTTTAGAAGTTTGAATGTGGTCAATTAGTACAATAATAATCAAAATCTATACAAAGCATCATCAATAAATTACAACTACCACAATATTTAAAATATTATCTATCATGAGATTTTTATGTAGAAATCAATACATATTTTAAAATATAAGATAGAAATCAATGTCCTCATGGGTTTCTTTTACCTTACTTGCTTAAATATCATTTAGGTCAGTTCCATGTAGATCCTACAACTGTCATTTCAGAGTTAGTGAGCTCCCTCCCAATAGCTCAGGTCAACTGTCTCTGTTGGTTTCTTCATCATTATCTTGACACTTTTGCTCATATAACTTCTCATTCCTCTCTTCAGCTGGACAAGGAACTTGATCCAGTGCTTAGCTATGAATCTCTACATTTGCTTCCAATAGTTGCACAACGAAAGTTCTATAATGACAATTAGAGTGGTTATAAATTATGTTTTATTAAAGTAGAGGCCATGTTTATTTATTCTCCCCACTGTTACTTGGAGTCTTGACTGGGATCATCTTTGTGAGTTCTTAGATATTTTCTTAGCACCAGATATTTCTCTTACCCCAAAAAGAATCTCTACATCAAGATATCTATTTTGTTTTTCTCCCACTCTGTCACCCTTCCAACTCCACCATCTCATTTTCTCATGTTCTCTTCTTACTTCCCCTACCTCCTCCCCTCTATGGTCCACTTTATTTAGGAGATCAGTTTATTTTCCCTTTTTGAGGATTCCATAAATGACTGTCTTAGGTTTCTCTATGTTATCTTGATATTCAGGGGTTGGAGATTGTAGCCTAATTATAATTTGCTTTATGTCTAATATCTACATATGAGTGTGTATCTATCATGTTTATCTTTCTAACTCTGTATTACCTCACTCAGCATATTTTCTACTTCTATGCATTTACCTGCAAGTTTCAAAATGTCATTATATTAATTATTACACCAATAGGAGAAAGGAATATCTGTTGTCAAAAGTGTGTTGGAGACAGGGCTAAATAGCCATTCCAAGATAGGATAACTGTGCAATTAGATAGGATTTTTAACTGCACAATTACAAACTCTCTACACTACTTCAGAATTAATCAGTCTATTACTGTCTGTAGAAAGAACCTCTATGTGTAAAGCTTCTAATAGTATAGTTCCTGTGACATTTCTATTCATTTTTCTTCTTTATTTTATTCTTGACTTTTGACTTATTCAAAAATGTTATCATCAGGATGGAGAGAAGAGACTGATCAGGATGGGTCAGGAGGGGGATGGGAGTTTGAACAAGGGGATACACGGATAAAAATTAAGTTTATTCTATAGAAATAAAAACATATTATTATCTCTTTTTTTCAACATGTACATATTTGAAAAAGGTATTTTCATATCACTTTCATATATGACACATTTTGTATTAGATAAATTATATTATCAATGATATAAATCTTTATGAGCTTCCTGCCACTCATGAATATTAAACTATTTTTATTATCATTAAATAATAAGACTTCAAATATGCTTTTGTTAATCATTAGATGTGTAATTGTTTTATCATCTTTATTAGTTTATATTTTCAATTATATAGGTTAACTATATAAGATTTAGTTATATGTAGAATCAACAGGAATGTGAGCCAAGCTTTATCTACAAAAAAATCATGAGTGATTAATACTCATGAACTACTTTCTGTATTTATTCTGCTCAACACACCAGTCACTTAATAGTACAAATTATATTTATGATAAGGATTTGAAACACAATACATTGAATCTATATAATCTCTTAAAGACTTATCAAGGGACCTGATTATTTGGTAATTTTGAATGTTCTCTAGTTGTTATGCAAAATAACCCAACAGAGCTTTTGTCTATTAACTTTTGTTTCTCAAACTGAAAATAACAGTTGTTCTTGGAAATTATGTTTCCAGTTAAAGAGTTCCATAAGGACTCACTTCAGAATTTCTACATATGATGCATTGATATTTGATTGTAATCCCAATGTAACTGTCATCAACTAACTCCACATTTTCCATCCCATTTCATTGTTTCATTATTCACTAAGAAGATATGAAATTTCATAAATCTGAAAATCAATGTCCCGTTCATTGTAGTAGCATGAATTTGGGTTGTAAGAAAAAACGACTCAGAGCCCAATATTGGGGGAAGAATGAAATATCAGACAGAAAGCATCACAGTCAAATCTCACCCAGCTGTCTTGCAACATCCTCAGCCTCACTCTTGGTCGCTTCTGTTTCTACAAGCCCTTATATACCAGGTTAGGATTAAAGTTCTGTCTCTGGAGTTATGTGAGTAAGGGTATTAATCCCCCTCCTGGTTTTTGCTGTGCAAGGATTAAAGGTGTGTGTGATTGACTATTAGCTGTTTTTTCTTCTATTCAAGGATCAAGGATTTCCAGAGCTGTTTGCCTAGGATTTGACCATGTGGTCTCTCTGATATCCCAGGATTTATTAAATATCTAACAAATATCCACAGTTCTTTGAACACAGATTTGCATGTTCTTAATTTAATCAGTCTCCCTAGGCTTGCATCTCAAGCTTCCTCTTTTTTGTTTATATGTATGTACTTAGCAATTTTTATTTATAAGAAATGAAATGAAATAAAACCATAACCCCAGGAAATTGAAGTTTATCTGCTATAGCAAAGATTTTCTCAAACTCCAAAGGATTACAGTACATCTCAATTTAACTGTCTAATTGGCATCTAAATGTAAGGTACAAAATTAAGTAGAGTTCAACTCCAAATCTCATGTCAATTTTTTTTTACTTATAGATTTTAGAGCTCACATAAGGTCAATTCTGATATCACAGTTGGTCAATCCCAATAATTAGTTTCTTTCAAGATGCAATATTAAAGTACATCAAACAATTCAAACTATAACACAGATTGCTTTCCAACATGTGCTGGTCATCATTTTTCAGTTTCCATTTTAAGGTCACTAATGCCATTGTGCTTGCTGTTTTCAAAAATGCCTCAAAGAAAATAATTTCTAGCACTATCTTTCTGATGTTTTCTGTTTTTACAACATTTTACAATGTTACCACTGTTCACAATCCCATACATCTAGACCATGTATTGACCTTAGAATATTGCAAAATTTTTCTAACCTGAAAAAATGTACACCTATTTCACAGGATACTTCCTGAATAATAACTAATTGTATAATTTTTTAAAAGTTAGGTCAAATGTCAACATCTTATTAAATTCTTGCTGACTGACCTATCTATTCAAAATTTCTCTGTCTTCCATTACCATCTGTTGATTTACTTTATTAGTAATTTTTCTATAGTAAAAGTTATATTCTAATATTCTATAGAATTTAGTTATCTATTAGACATATAACTTGTTTTATTCTTTATTGAAATAGATTTCTAATTAGATAGCTTATGCTGGCCTTATACTCTCTCTTCTTCCATAGCCTTCAAAATTTACAATACATATATTCTTATTATTTTAAAAATTTAACATGTATAACAATACACATAAATGCTGATGGTTTTGATTTGCTTAAATGAATATTTCTCAAGTGAATAATTTTTACTTACTAATAGTCAAGTTTGATTTTAGGAGTATGTTTTTATTAAAGTCTATAAAACATGAACAGAAAGCTTGACACATAATACAAAGCCTAGTGTGAACATTTAAGGGTTCATTAAAAGTTTACTGTTTTCAATTTCTTCTAGTCCTATATATACTTTATACAACACTTAAATGACATTTCTATTTTTGATAACACCTTTCTCTTTTGTCAGTGTTACTCTGTATTTTCAGTGTTTATATCTTAATGCATATCAGATTTTACTCTCATGAAATATCACAACATACATATAAGTGTAAAATGATTAAACTATGGCAACTCACCTCTGTGGATACTCTTGAGATAGATGGAAGTTTCTGTCCAGCCAACAATTCTCAAATGTTTCTAAAAGGGATTATTTTTTTCAGTCATATACACCAATAAACACAAATACAAACATATTCACAAAAACATAAAAAGAAAGCTTTATTAAATTAAAACCTTTTAAATAGGTTTTATTGCAATAGCTAATGAGAAATTTAAATTAAAACATCATTTTTTAGTGTTTTTCTATGGTAACATCTAAGTGAAATTTATTTTTCAAAGATACATAATTAGATGAATACATCTTGCAATGCTTTTTCTATAACAGAGATAAGAACTATTTTAGAGACTGGAACATATTAATATTCCTTCAGTTTCTACTGTGTCAAACAGTTTGTGGAGTATTAGTAATAGTTCTTCTTTGAATGTCTGGTATAATTCTGCTCTGAAACCATCTGAACCTGTGCTTTTTTACTTGGAAGGCTTTTAAAGACAGCTTCAATTTATTTTGAAGTTATAGGTCTGTTTAGGTAATTAATCTGATTGTGATATAATTTTGGTAAATGGTACATGTCCAGAAAACTGTCCATTACTTCTAGGTTTTCCATTTTTGTGGAGTACAATTTTTCAAAGTATGACCTGGTAATTTTCTGGATTTCCTGGGAGTCTGTTGTTATGTTCCCCTTTTTATTTCTGATTTTTTTTTTTTTTGGATTGGGATATGCTCTCTTTGCCATTTTGCTATTTTGGATAAGGGCTTATCTATCTTGTTGACTTTCTCAAAGAATCAACTCTTTGATTCATTGCTTATTTGTATTATTCTTTTTGTTTCAACTGTATTGATTTCTGCTCTACGTTTGATTTTTTTTCCTGATATCTACTCCTTCTAGGTAAGTTTGCTCTTAATTGTTCGAAGGTTTTCAGCTGGGATGTTCATTCTCTAGTGTGCAATTGCTATAAGCTTTTTATATAGGCATCTAGTGCTATGAATTTTCCTCTTAAGACTGCTTTCATTGTGTCCCACAAATTTGGCTATGTTGTGAATTCATTTTTGTTAAATTCTAGGAAAACTTTGATTTCTTTCTTAATTTCTTCCTTGACCTAGAGGTGGTTCAGCTGAGTGATGTTTAGTTTTCATGAGTTGGTAGGTTTACTGTGATTTTTGATATTGTTGAACTCTAACTTTATAATGTGGTAGTCTAATATGATACAAGGGATTATTTCCATTTTTTGTATCTATCAATATTTGCTTTAACCGATTTTGTGGTCAATTTTAGAAAAAGTTTCTTGTGGTGCTGTGAAGTATGTATATTCCTTTGCATTTGGGTGGAAGCTTCTCTAAATACATATTAAATTCCTTAACATCATAACCACTGTTAGGCCCCTTATTTATCTGTTGAGTATCTGTCTGGTTGACCTATCCAAGGGAGAAAGTGGGGTATTGAACTCTGTCAAGATTAGCATATGAAAATTGATGTGGTGTTGCAGCTTTAGTAGTATTTCTTTTATATACGTAGGTGCCCTTATATTAGGGGCAAAAGTATTCAGGATTGAAATCTTATCTTGATAATTTTGTCCTGAGATGAATAAGGAATATCCATCCTGGACTCTTTTAATTTATTTTAGCTTGTTCGCTATTAGGATGGAAACACCAGCTTGTTTCTTGGGGCCATCTGATTGAAAATCTTTTTCCAACCCTTTACTCTTAGCCTGCATCTCTCTTTGAGGTTGAGCTGTGTTTCTTGTATGGAGCAGAAAGATGGTTTCTGTTTTTTTAATCCATGATATTAGGGTATGGCTTTTTATATGTGAGTTGAATCCACTGATATTAAGGGATATTAGTGACCACTGATGGTTATTTCATGTATTTTTTGGTGGTAGCTTTTATGCATTTCCTTTCTTTGTACTGTTCTTCTGTGGGAATATCAATTGTTTGTGGTATCATGGGTAAATCTGGGATCCTTAGGGTGGAATTTTTCCTCTAATGCTTTCTGAAGGGCTGGATTTGTGGATAGGTATTGTTAAAGGCTGATTTTGTCATGAAATATCTTATTTACTCAATGTATGATGATTCATAGTTTTGCTGGGTACAGTAGTCTGGGTTGGCAGCCATTCTCTTTTAGTGTCTGTAAAACTTCTTACCAGGACTTTCTTGCTTTCATTGTTTCTATTAAATAGAGAGGAATTATTATGATGTGTCTACCTTAATAGGCAAGTTGGCCTTTTTCTTTTGCAGTTCTTAAAATTTTTCCTTTCTTCTGTATATTTTGTGTCATGATTATGATGTGATTGGCAGACATTTTTGAGGGGGTATAATTTATTTGGTGTCCTGTAAGCTTCATTTAACTTTATAGGCATTTCTTTCTTTAGGTTGAGAAAGTTTTCTTCTAAGATTTTATTGAATACATTATCTGTGCCTTTGAGCTTGAATTCATCTTCTATTCCTATTATTCTTTGGTTAGGTCTTTTCATGATGTTCCAAACTTCCTGAACATTTTGTGTTATGGACTTTTTGGTTTTACTGTTTTCTTTAACTGATGTATCTATTTCCACTATTCAGTCTTCTACTCCAGAGATTGTCTTTTCCATCTGCTATATTTGGTTGGTTATGCTTGCATATGTAGTTCCAGCTGATTTCTTCAGATTTTCCATTCCTACTTTTGCCTCACTTTGTACCTTTTTATTGCTTCTATTTCAATTTTTAGTTCCTAGAATGTTTCTTTCATTTGTTGGTTTTTCTTTTTCTTACTTTTCCTTGTCTTCCCTCAAGGATTTGTTCATCTCTTTCAATTTTTTGTGTGTATTTTCTTCTGTCTCTTTAAAGGGATTTTTATATTCTCTTTTAAAGCTTCTATAATCTTCATAATTTTTTTTCTGTTGTTTCCTTTTGTTTCCTCTTCATAGCTCTATTCAGGTCTTGGTATTGTAGAGCCACCAGTTTCTTCTGGTGTTGCCTTGTCGTTCTTTATATTGTGATATGTATTCTTGCACTGGCATCTGTCCACTACTTCAATTTTTCACTCTTAGTCAGCTCTTAGTCAGTTGTGGTTAGAGGTCTTGTGTGTCTTCTGTCTGCTCTGAAAACAGGGTCTGCATGATCTCTGACTTTGCTCTGAACACAAGTCTTAGTTTTGAAGGCATCTGACTGTCTATGATGGAGCAGTTTGCCCTAGAGGTGGGGACAGGCCAAAGGAAGTCCCTTCTGCTAGGAGTCACTGGGGAAGACCCTCCCAGTTTTAGCCTAGGGCCAGTCAGGTAGCAGAGATTCTGAGATCAGGTCTCTGGGCATGAACCTTGCCCCTGGAGATTGATTCTTTATGAGGCACCCCAGGAGTTGAGGTTCCCTCATCTCTAAGTTTGCTCTAGACAGGGTTCAGAATATATCCTTCTCTAAATATTTTCAAAGTGAGAGACATTTAGCAATATAATTGAATATAGAATGACTTTGCTAATTTCATACTCAGAATTTAGTAGAAATAATACTGAGAAAGTGGCTACATCACAGAAAGTAATATATAGACTCAATATAATTTTCATGAATTTTTCTTGGACCTTCTTTTAAAAATAGAAAATATCAAAGTTTTACATGGAAGAATAAACACCCTATAATAGCAAAGTATTTCTGAACTAAAAAACAGGCTGTAGGTTTTATAATGTGATTACACAATATAATAAAAAGGTCATGAAACTGAACAGAATCATATACACATATAAATTTTAAAAATTCTTGACATATTTAGATATAGCTACAACCTCTCTACTTAAATGTGACTAATAGACACAGAAGATATTATATAATAAGATATATTATGCAGTCTCCAAATATTCACTGTTGAAAAACTGTTATTCATATGCAGCAGAATAAAACTGAATTGTTGTTTGATGTGCTTTACAAAAAATAAACTCTTAATGGATTTGAGAGAAGGTTTAGTTCTCTGAAACTAGTATAGACATTTTGGAAAGGACTGTAATATTCAAGTTGAAGTGTAATAAATTACTGCAATCAAAGCAGAATAGAAAGTTTTGGAAGGTAGAAGATCTATGGAAGTGTTATCAGAGTATATTGAAAAGTGATGTCATTAAAAAATATATAATATACTTAAAGAAGGATGACTCTAAGATCTATCACTTTTTACACTGACTATGTACCAATAATTAAAATAAAACTAATGGTTATGGAAATGGCACATTGTCCCTTGCTGCTATATCAGCAGATGTTCCATGACTGTCCAGCATCTTTTTGTGCATAAAGCATCAGGCCTAATCTCTGAGTCAGTGTTCAGTAGTTGCAGATAGCTTTTACTTTTCTCTCATGTGACTTCCTGTACATAAGGGCTTCATAATTTCCTCAGCTCCCCTGTCACTTCTTGTGAGGTTCCCACTGGACAACGCCTCCTTTTTATTCTGAGGATAGTGTTTTCTTTGTTTTTATGACTTGTCAGTTTGTTTAAAAGACACATTTATTTTGGAATATTTTCTTAGAGGCTGCCAGCAGAGCTTTACAACATTATCTGTAGAAACTCTTTTCTAGCTTCTGTTAACTTCCACAAGTATCTTAGAAAAATTACTGCCTCTTTCTAATCCAAGTGTAAAACTGACAATACTAATTTATACAACAGAATTTTATGATTAAAAATAATAGGCTTCTGAAATAATCATCAGTTACTATATTTGGCTTTCCAGTTAATTAAAAGAAGGGCAGAAATAATTGCTTTTCAGTTTGTTTTCACACTACTCTTATGTTAAAACTGATTTGAATTTATTTTGATATTATGTCCATTTAAATAACCTTATATTAAATAAAAATGAATAAATGATAATGAGATGGATTAGTGAGTAAAAGTGTGTTCCATATAAGTATGAGATTTTAATTATAATGTTCATAACATACATAAAAGATTACCTGTAATCTTAAATACCTTTATAACTAAGACAGAGACAGGAGAATCTCACAAGCTCAACAGCATATATATTGGAAAACAACAAATATTACCAAACAAAAAAATTATAAAACATGTTCATATATATAACACATGCACATATATACAAATATGCATATGTGCAAAATCACACAAAATAAATTCAGAGTAAATCATTCTAACCCATACAGGCTGGAGTAACATTCTGTCATTGATGTATCTGTCATCTAGTTTTAATATATTCATTATTTACTGAAAATATAAAATTGTGTGGCAATTTTGATATGGTATAATGTCAGAATCTTTTTATACTAACCTCTGAGTATAATTTTTTACTATATAAAAAATAGATAGATAGATTAATAGATAAATAGATAGATAATTGATACATAGATAGATAGAGATATGCTAAGCAGAACATTCAACCACAAAAAATATAAAAATTTTAAGCTTAAGTTCATGATCATGATACAAATATTATATAACATGATTATGAATTCAGTAAAAGAGTAAATGTAAGCCATTGCTTCCAGTTCCGCTCCCGGGACCAAGTGCTGTCTGCAGAGTCCCAATGCACTCTGGAGCAGGGGCAGGTAAACTCTGCCCCTGACCACATCCACAGCTCCTGCTGAGGGAATTAGCACAGCTACCCACCACGACCTCAAACTGAGCAAACCAACTACAGGGGTCTCTGAAGGGCAGATTCAGACCCCGCCCAGAGGTGAGGAGGGGTCACCAGGCCTCAGTACCTATATCCCAGCCGGGGAGGGAGAGTTGAGCTCCCATAGCTTCAGGTTCCACTCCCGGGAACAAGTGCTTTCTGCAGACTCCCAGCACACTCTGGAGCAGTGACAGGTAAACTCTGCCCTTCACCACATCCACAGCTCCTGCTGAGGGAATTTGCATGGCTACCCACCACGACCTCTAACTGAGCATACCAACAACTGCAGGGGTCTCTGAAAGACAGAATCAGACCCTGACCAGAGAGGTGACAGGAGGCACACAAGCCCGAGTGCCACAACTGACCAGGACCCATCTAATCGTGAACCACTGAAGCCATGGGCAAATGTCAGTGCAAATAGTACATAATAATACAAAGGACAACATGGTAACTCCAGAAGATTGTGGCAATCTTACAAATACAAGACCTGAACTGAGCAATGAAGAGGAAACAGAAGGAAGCAACACCAAAAATTACTTTTTGATGATCATCGAAACTCTAAAAGAAGATATGAAAAAAAGCCTTAAAGAAATAGAAGAAAATGCAAACAAAAAATTGGAAGAGATGAACAAATCTATGAAAGAAACATGCCAGGAACTAAAATCTAAAATAAAAGCTGAAATAGAAGCAATAAAAAAGGCACAAAATGAAGCAAAGATGGAAATAGAAAACCTGAAGAAAAAAGCTGGAACCACAGATACAAGCATAACAAACAGAGTTCAAGAGATGGAAGATAGAATCTCTGAAGTGGAAGACTCAGTAGCTCAAATAGATATATCAGTCAAAGAAAATAGTAAAACTAA
>PVIH01020179.1:0-33219 GCA_004025045.1 Sigmodon hispidus | reverse complement strand
CCACACTCCTGATGCCCACACTCCTGATGCCCACACTCCTCATGTCCACACTCCTGATGCCCACACTCCTGATGCCCACACTCCTGATGCCCACACTCCTCATGTCCACACTCATGATGCCCACACTCCTGCTTCCCTGCTGCCTTCTGGCCATACCTTTCTGCCTGTTTTTTGGCACACCTCCTGCCCAGTCGCTACCCCTAGCTCCCATGGACCTTTCTCTAAGTGCTTTGCCACGGTCATCCCTGTGGTACAACCTAACTGGGCCATTCTTCCCTGCCTCCTATATATTATGGTGGTGGCTTTCTGTAAAGTTTAAAATCCACATGCTCTGTTTTCTACAAGAAAGACATCCATTCTACATGTCCAATTTATGGCTTTTGTGACATGTGTATCTCAGGATTCCTGTGGAGGTGATACATCACGTTTGTAGAAGACAATGATATGTTGAGGGGCTGAAAGGCTGGAGAAGCCTGTGTCTTGGATCACCTGAGTGGATTTGATCTTAAGGGAAGGAAGATATTTAGAGCAGATCCCAGTTTCACATAAGATGAAACACTACTTAGGGCTTGCAGCTTCAGTCTATGCCCAAGATTTAGAGTTGACCCTTCTTTCCCTAAAGACCTTCCTCAGGTTTCAGGGTACCCAACCACTCCCCAGGCCTATTGGCCAACTCCTTGCAATATATCATATAATCTAAATCTCTGATTGGTTCTGTTTCTCAGGCTAAACTCCAGCCTAATAATGTTTGAGTAGTGTAGTGCCCCCCGACTCCGCCTTAGCCATTTTTCTTTTTTCTTTTTTTAAACTTTATTTATTTATTTGCCTGGAACTGGAACTACAGACAGTTGTTAGCTGCCATGTGGGTGCTGGGAATCGAACCCGGGTCCTCTGGAAGAGCAGATGGTGCTCTTAACCGCTGAGCCATCTCTCCAGCCCCTTTTTTTGTTTTTTGTTTTTTTTTTTAAACTTTATTTATTTATTTATTTATTTATTTATTTGTCTTGGTGTTTGCTTGGAACTGGAACTACAGTTGTTAGCTGCCATGTGGGTGCTGGGAATTGAACCTGGGTCCTCTGGAAGAGCAGACGGTGCTCTTAACCGCTGAGCCATCTCTCCAGCCCCTGCCATTTTTCTTAATGGCCATGTGGTTCCTCTTGCTTCCTCTGCCAAGTGCCTGGCACCTGGCAGATGTTCTGTCCC
This sequence comes from Sigmodon hispidus, assembly GCA_004025045.1. Taxonomy (NCBI): domain Eukaryota; kingdom Metazoa; phylum Chordata; class Mammalia; order Rodentia; family Cricetidae; genus Sigmodon; species Sigmodon hispidus. The sequence continues at coordinate 32,016 of PVIH01020179.1, read as the reverse complement.
CCTTGGCTAGTTGACAGACAGTGGGAAGATGATGTACACTTCTTTTTGGCTCTTTGCAGAGCAGAAGCAAAAGGCAACAACCATGTACCTCTGCTACATCCTCACGCCCCTGGAGGCTGAGACACTCTTACCGCAGACAAAAAGGCAGAGGCATCAAAGCCACTCCAAGCAATTCAAGCTCACAACCAATCAGTGGCAGGCCTCAAACCCAGGGCTGAGCAAGCCAGAAAGCTAAATCTTTCTCTAGTCCTACCTGGAAAGGCTTTCACCAGTCTCCTAGAGCAGGGTGCATCCCAAGGAAGAGCTCACACCTAACGGGTAAGCTCACAGCCTAACTGTCTATGGGGGAAGCTGTACCTTGCTTTTCCATAAAATGTGCTGTATGTGTGACTGCCTGGGGTCTCTCTGATCTTCTGTCTGCTCAGACTCAGGCTCAGATGGGGACTTCTGGGAATCTTCAGTGCAAGAAAGAAGAATAGACCCTCCAGGCTGTCCCTCATCACATCTACCCATTCTGATGACTTGATAATATGGGTTTCTTACTACAGAGCAGGGCACGGCTCCTGCCTTCTCTGTCTTGCTACCTTTTTAAAATGGGGCTTGAGCAGAGTTTGACAAGGAAGCTAAGAAGAGTGGCCACTGTGTGTGTGCGTGTGTGCGTGTGCGTGTGCGTGTGTGTAGTATGTGTAGTGCAAATCCTAATTAGTCTTAATAGTAAAAAGCTGGAGTTAGATATTGGAGTAAAAGTGGAAAGATGAGAGAGACAACGGAGCCAGCCACTAGAGACTTCTTATCTCTACCGCATCCTCAGGCTGAAGCGGGTGAGCTTCGGTCTCCTGCTTTATATTCCTCTCTCTACCCAACCATATCACTTCTTGTCTCCACCACCAATCCAAGTGCTACGATTAAAGGCATGAGATCCTAAGATTTGGGATTAAAAGCATGAGCCTCCACTGCCTGACTCTATTTCTCTTTTAGACTGGATCAATCTCCTATAGCCCAGGATGGCCTTGAACTCCCGCTTCTCTTTCTAAGTGCTGGGATTAAAGGTGTGAGCCACCACTACCTGACCTCTATGGTTAACTCTGCTAGCTCTGCCCTCTGATCTCCAGGCAAGCTTTATTTGTTAGAGCACAAACAAAATATCACCACAAGGATGTGTAAAAATAGCATGTGTGTATATATGTACATAGTGTGTGTATGCATACATTGTTGTGTGTGTATATGTACATACTGTGTATATGTGTGTGCATGTTCCATGTTCATGTACATGTGCATGAGTGCTGAGCCCTAACTGGATGTGCTCTGGGAGAATGCCCCACTGAATTATGAACCTCTCTGTCACTACCATGTGTGCTCAGGAATGTGACCCAACAGGGCCAGGTATAGCTGTCCCTGGGATTTCACCCAAAACCAATCGAAGGCCAGATTGAACACTCACTAGCTGTAGATAATCTTGGATAAGAAGTCACAGTTTCTGCAGCTGCTAGGCCAGGATACTAATGTCATCCCCTTGGGGAGGTTGTGGGGATGTTAACAATTGCAAGACACAATTTAACTGCTCTAGACAGACCTCAGTTCCTTCCTGCTAACAGCAGGCTACAACAAGCAATTCTGTTAGAGGTATGAGTCTTGGTGCCCAAGGAAAAAATGTCCAGGCTTCCCTGTTCTTTAGCAGAGCCCCTCCCCCCACATTTCCTCTACTAACCAGTATACGTCAGCCTGGAATTGGAACCAAGATTGCCTGTTTAAAACTAGAGCAGCCAGAGGTGCTCTGGGGCTGGGCGAGGTGGAGCACCGCCCCCCCTCCTTCAGGTGTCTTGCTAAAATCGAAGGCCCTAGCTTGACCTGAAGTCCCAAAGTATTTGAGTGGGAAGCATTCCCAAACAGCATTTTCAGAAGAGGACTTTCAGCCCAGAAGGGGAAAGGATTCTTCCAGGACACACCCAGTTGGCTGAACTTCACCTTGAATCTGGGACCTTGAAATTCCAATCCCAGCCCCTTATTCTTTTTACGTCTCAGGGCTGTCTTCTGAGATGGAAGGCCAAGATGTGTATGTCCAGTGTCAAAACCAGAGTTAGTGCCCACCTTGCCCCATACTGTGGACACTTATAGGATGTTAGGAGCATATGCTTTTTGTGAAGGTAAAGGGCACAGATATAGTCTTCCCACGCCCCCAAACGCCCCAGGTTTCCTGTGCTGAGCATTGAAATACTCACTGGTAATGGGCGATATAAATCTTACCCAGAGAACAAAACCAAAAACCACATTAGAGAGAGGAAGGTTTCATGCACGTCCAGACAGGAACACATGCTCATTCCTGTGATGCAATTCCCCTGGGTGGCAGACAAGGCAGGGAGAACATGGATCTTGCAGGACTTTGCAACCTCCCCAGCTGCCCCAGAGGGAGGGCCTTCAATAGCATCCATTGTCTAGAGCCCTTGAGAGAGAATGGCAGGCCACAGGCTTCTGCAAGAGTGGCCCCTGCCCCAGCCTCTGCACCACTACCAAGGGTGTGCCATGACCAGCTTTCCACCCAGCTAGGTTTGCCAAACAAAAGGGGAGAAGGTAAATTGAGCAGGGTACTGGTGCCAGCCACAGACAAAACAATCTCGAGTCACAAATCAGTTTTGGCAAACAGGAGGGAAAAATCTCATTGAGTTTGAGGCAGGGGGAGCTAAAGTTTTATCCTTTCTTGTATACACACTATAAACATCTGGGTTAAGAGCTTCCCAGGACATGCCTTTGGCTAGGAAAGAACTTAGACCCTGATGCCTTCACTTCCTGGAGGTGCCTTTTTCTATCCAAATATGTTTTTGTTGCCCAGGGTGAGAGTCTGTGATGAAGGCAGGGTGGGTAGGACAAAAAGAATTAAGACCCCCTAGCAACAGCCTTGTGCCACCTTTCAGGAGTCTTCTCTGAGGGTTACGGTTAGGACAGAGAAGCCTTCCCTGATTTTTCTGCCAGCAGACAACCCTCCTTGTCTCTCTGGGACATTACAGCCAAAAAATGGTGGGGGTTGGTCTGGTGTTGAGTCCTGGAGACCAGGTATGTCTTTGGGTAAATGTCTGGTATCTGAAACCTTCTTTTCCTCATCAGGAGAAACAAGTTATGAGTGACTCTAGAGATGTCACAGGAAAAAAAAAAAATGAGGAAGCACTGAGCTTTATGTTCAGAGGGAGGAGCATGCAAGCAGAGGCCATGGGATCTACTCACTGAGTTTTCAGAAGCACGTCTTCTCTCTCATTGACACCCAAAGGCTGTCTTAGTCAGCTCCCTTCCATGGTGATATATTGAGTAAAAATAGTCTGGAATATCAGAGGACAGAGTCACTCATAGAGTCAAGCCATGAAGATCAGGGAGTGGAGACCCACACCTTTAATTCCAGTACTAGGGAGGCAGAGATCCTCTGGGTCTCTGAGTGTTCAAGGCTGAACAGAGCCAGGTGATGGTGGCACACCCCTTTAATCCTAGCTCTAGGAAAGTTGAACCAGGAATTGAGATAGCTGGGTGAGTTGGGGGTGGTGGCAAATAAGGCAGAAATGCTTCCTTTAAGTTGAGTGACTGGTGAAGACAGGGCCTATCCTGTTCAGCCTGAGGAGTTTGCTGGGTGAGAATTGGCTGGGGCTTGTTCTCTGTCTTTCTGATATTTCCGCTTTCCCCCAATATTTTATTAAAAGACCAAATAAATTTTGTGCAATACCCTTTACTGGGCATGGCACAGAGGTTCTGGCTCCAGGCCTCCCTGTCTGGCTTTCCCCAGCTTGTGAGGACCCAGGCAGGTCTGCTCAAAGTCCTGCCAAAATGGAGCATCCTTTTAGTCACATGACCTCTGTCTGCTGGACAAGGAACCCCTCAAAAGAGGGAGTCACCCTTCAGAGTTCTAGCACCCTGGGCTCGGCCAGCTTTTCCAGGAAGCTGTGGGAGGGAGCTGGGCTCTGAGTACTGCAGAGCTGGGGCCCAGGGAGATGCAGAGATGCCTGGAAAAGCCCAATCCTGGAGGCTGTGTCTCATCAGGCCCGGACTCTGAAGCAACATAGGAGTTGTGCCTTGATTCTGTCTAAACAACTTGGGGCAAATGACTCTACTTCTTGGTGAAATTAACCCACATTTTTAAAGAGGATACTGTAAGGACTGGAGAAAATGTCACCTGGGGGGTCACACATGGTCATATATTTTCTTTTCAAGTTTCTGAGCATGTGACAGATAAACCACTGCACATAGGCCTGATTCCTATCAGCCCTGTTATACAGATAGGTAAACTGAGGCACAACTAGTAAATAAGAATTGATATTTAAGCCCAGCAGACTGGGAAGGAACTCAGGTTGTGGAAACTTTGAACTGATACATGATAGACAGACTGGATAAGACACTGTGGCCCTCCGTGGGCTTCAGTGTTTTCCAGCTCAGCCAGCCAATCCTACTTCTCAGCATCCTGGAGCCCCGCCCTTCCTACAGTAGGCAAATCCTGAGCAGCCATCATTTACTCTGTCACTGCCTCAGTCTGGGCCTGCTACTGATCTGTCTCACAATCAGTCTTCAAATTTAAGGAAACATAGCTATTTTTTATTTTTTAAAAAGTTAAAAATTTCTTAATTTTTTTTATTCCTGGTACCATGATTTACAGGGTAATATCCCTGATGTAATGGAAAAAGAAAAAGAAAAGGCTACCATAGATAAGAGACCTCAGGCATGTACGTCAATGGACACTGTATTGCATGGATCAAAGCTGTGCCTTTTGCAAACTGTGGCCCTGACAGCCCCGGGAGGCTTTCCTGTTTGGGCTGCAGTGATGGCCACTATGGATCATCAGCACTTCTGTGGCAGACTTTCACAGTTCCGCTTGCATTTGGGGTCACTGTTGCACAGTAACCTGCAGCTTTCCTAACAAGAACTGTAGCCCTTTCCTGCTGTTTAAAAACCTTCTGCTACTGTATCCACCACAGATCCACTGCCATCACCATAGGCGCTACCCACACTGACTGTTGTTGTCCACTATAAATGCCAAAATCCTTGTGGTTTCTACCACATCACGGTCATTGCCTCCTTCATTGTAACTGCCATAGCCTCTTCCTTCACCACCATATCCACCAGCTTGGTTTCCATATCCTGGTCCACTGCCAACACTGCCACATCTGCTACAGTGACCAGGACCGCCACCATAGTTGTCGCTGTCACCTCCAAATCCACTCTACCCACCATCACCACCTCCATAAGCATCTCTGCTGTCACCTCCATCCACCAGCATAGCTCTCTTTTCTACCATGACTAAAGTTATCCCTACCACCTCCAAGGTTGCCCCCATAACCCGTAACATTGCCAGATCCCCTTCCTTGACCTCTTTGGGGTCCAGCAGGCTGCACCTCTTATTTATAAAGGGCCCTTCTCGACAGGTGGTGGCACACACCTTTAATCCCAGCACTTGGGAGGGTGAGGCAGGTGGATCTCTGAGTTCGAGGCCAGCAGGGTCTACAGAGCAAGTTCCAGGACACAGCCAGGGCTACACAGAGAAACCCTATCTAAAAACGAAAAAGAAAAAGAAGAAAGGAAGAAAGAAAGAAAGAAAGAAAGGAAGGAAGGAAGAAAGAAAGAAAGAAAGAAGAAAAGAGCCCTTCTCACGGCACAAATTATGCCCATTGATAGTGTGGTATTTCTGAGTATCAATTTTATCAACTGTGTCACGATCATCAGCAGTTACAAAAGCAAATTCTCCCACTGTCTTCTATAACTTCTATGGCTTCAGTCTTGCCATAACTTTCAAAGCAGTTCAGATTTTGTTCTTCTGTGTCCTCCTTAATAGCACTGTGATGGCTCCTCCCCCTTCCTCCTCCTCCTCCTCCTCTTCCTCTTCTTCTTGGTGTCTCGGTGTAATGGCTCTCGATGTCTTGGACCTCGCTTTATAGTCCAGGCTGGCCTGGAACTCACTGAGATCTGGATGCCTCTACCATTCAAAGGGCTGAGACCAAAGGCATGTGCTATCACCACCCAGCTATGATGGTGGCTCTTCTTGGCTGTCAACTTGATTACATCTGGAATCCAAATGGAAGGAAGGCTCACCAATGAGGTATTTCTGTTTAACTGGAAGTAGGAAGACACACTCCTTAATCTGGATCTTGAGGTGGGAAGACACACCTTTAATCTGGGCCACACCTTCTGCTGGGAGCCTATATAAGGACATGGAAGAAGGATGTTTTTGCTCTCTCCCTGCTTGCTCTCACCTTGCTAGCAAGTCCATCACTCACTGGCATTGGAGCCCACTTCTTCAGGATTCCAGCACATTCTGAAGACCAGCTGAGACATCTAGCTTTGTGAACTGAGCAGCTATGGGATTCTTGGCCTCTCTGTTCACAGACAGACATTGTTAGATTAGGTGGATCTCAGCCTGTAAGTCATTCTAATAAATCCTATATATGTGGATTTATTTTATTGTGTATACTTAATTTATACTCTATAAGTTCTGTTACTCTAGAGAACCCTAACTAATACAAGCACCAACAAAAGTTTTCTTCACTGTTAACTGGGCACCGGATTTACAGAATCCTTTCCAGATACGGTTCTCTTGATCCTACCACAGCCCCTTCAGCCCTGTGTGGCCGAGCACACATGGCAACATCCACCAACTTCAAGGAAAGAGTCATTACAACCAAAGCCCCTGGAATATTTTGTTTGCATCTCTCTCATTACCACACAGTCTTAAAGTGTGCCCCATTTCTCAAAATGTTCTCCTAAGCCAGTGGTTCTCAACCTTCCTAATGCTGTAACCCTTTAATACAGTTCCTCATGGTGTGATGACCCCAACAATAAAATTATTTTCTTTGCTACTTCATAACTTCAATTCTGTCCTTAAAGACTCAAGTGCTCTCTCTCTCTCTCTCTCTCTCTCTCTCTCTGTCTTTCTTTCATGTACAGATCAGAGGACAACTTCAGCTGTTTACCTTAGATAACATCTACCCATCCAACTTCTCCTCTGGGACAGTCTCCCACTGATCTCTAACCTTAGGCTAGGCTACTTAGATTTATTTATTTATTTGCATTGTGTTTGCCTTCCACAGACATCTGTGTACCACCATATACATGCAGTGCCTTGTGAAGGACAGCGGAGGACGTCAATCCCCCAGAACTAGAGTGACTGGGATTACTGGGTTACTGGGAGCTGAACCCATGCTTGATGGAAGAGCAGCCAGGGCTTTTAACCAATGAGCCACCTCTCTAGGTGGATTTTATTGAAATGGGATGGAACTCCGGTCCCTATGCTTAAGCAGTAAGCACTGAGCCACTTCCTCATCAGGCCACCTTCTTGTCACCATCATGTACATAGACACTCTATCTCCAGCCTACAGCAGGCAGGCAAGCCTGGCTTGTAGTTTAGCTAGCTTTAGAGGACTTGTGTGTGACCTGCCCCAGGGTTGAGAGGCCTCATTGAGGACCTGACCCTGCATGAGTGCCAACAAAATGCTACAGCATGGATGGAAAAATCCCCACGTTTGAGCTGGGATTGAGCAGAGCCTCTGACATGCATTGGCTTGCTCACTTCTCCAGCACTTCACATTCTGGAGCCAGAAATAAACCCTCCCCAATTCCCTGCCCAGCTTGTTGCCAGTTTGACCTGCTGGAATCCATCCCTACTCCAAAGCCTGCCCTGGGGAAGCTGGGTCACAGTTCTATTTCTCTACTTAATGGTGGCTCCCTAAGTACTCTGAACCTTATGGGTGAATGGGGCAGCTGTTAGTAGGGACTCAATCATCTACGATTGCTATTAATGGGAGTTTGTTCCTACTGAGGCACCAGCTGCCCATATGCAAGGGTCTACTCTTGATTGCCCATCCTTGCAGGGATCTTTGGAGCCAAGACAATGTAAAAAATAGCCAGGTCTTCATGTGGTATGTCACAGACCAAGGGAGGAGGTAATGGGTGACATCTTTGAATAGGGATGAGGCAGGAAGAGGAAGGAGAATATTATTGGTTTCCAATCTTGCCTCCAGAAAATTAGATTTTAGCATAATTTAGTGAATAAATTGCAAACCTTTTAAACAAAGAAACAAATGTAAGGCCCTTTCCTTTCTAGGTGCTGTTTCTGTGAAGAATCAAAGGGCAGGAAGGGCTTCATGCAGGGACATGCTCATCCTCACTTAACAGAGGGCCTTAGAGGACAGTCTGACATGGCTAGATGCTATTCTATGCTTGGGCAATGACTGTCCAAAGGATGCTTCTTGGGGCTTGCCAAAGTGAGATACCACTTCTGAAATCTTGTCAATGTTGTAAAATTCTGGGCACTAAATTGTATCCACAATGCAGATTATAGATTATCTGTTCTGGAGGGTAGACTGCTGAGATTGCCACAGGTATCTTTAGCCACATGATCACCGTTCACTTTGGGCTTTCTTTATTCCTTTTTTTTTTTTTAAAGAAATGCATCTTTTTTTTTTAAACTTTATTTATTTGCCTTGGTGTTTGCCTGGAACTGGAACTACAGACAGTTGTTAGCTGCCATGTGGGTGCTGGGAATAGAACCCGGGTCCTCTGGAAGAGCAGACGGTGCTCTTAACTGCTGAGCCATCTTTCCAGCCCCTCTTTATTCTTTTAAAAAAATATTTATTTTTATTTCATGTGAATTGGTGTTTTGCCTGCATGAATAATTGTGTAAGGGTGTCAGAACTTGGAATTACAGACAGTTGTTAGCTGCCATGTGGATGCTGGGAATCAAACTTAGGTCTTCCTGAAGAACAGTCAGGGCTCTTAACTGCTGAGCCATCTTCCCAGCCCTTTGGAGAGGTTTCTAAGTTTGCTTTTAAAATGGAGAGCAACTATTGGGCTGGGAAGAGGCTCAGATCCTTAGCAGCTATGGTAAAGCTGAGCACAGCACTGTAGGCCCTTAACCTCGGTGCTGGGGAAAGGCAGAGAAAGGCAGCTCCTGGGAGCTTGTCTAGCTGAAAGTTGGGGTACAGTTTCAGTAAGGAGTCTGTCTCAAGAATAAAATGGGGAGCAGTAAAGAAAGACACTGACATTGATCCACATAGGCATGCACAGGCCCCCCCATCAACCACACACCTAGTACTTTTGCAATAACAAGTCATGTACTTTATCCTTTAAAAAACAAAATAGAGAGTGAATTATGGTTAGCTTGTATAAGGAAGACAACCTGCCAGGCCTTGCTTATGTAGTAGCTAGCAAATTAGTACACAGTCATGTTTTTGTTTAACGTGAAATGTAAACTGTTTCTCTCATGATTTTCTGGTCGCCTGACTACCATTCTACACTAATGAATCAGTGGGCTTCTGGTAACCTGGGATGGGCCACGTTATGGACTTCAGACATGACTCTGGAAGCATAAAGCTCCGTACATGCCACAAAGCCCTCCAGTGATCACATAATCCAGCCTGCTCCCTTGATTCTGCCATCGACAGCCCAACAAAACCCCAGGAGATGGGCAGAAGTGGATCCTCCCACATCGCTCTCATTTTTGAGTGGCATTTCCAGTGTGCCCTTTGAACACATCCCCTATGAGCATGCCTCCCTGTTACCTTCGTTCATGGAGGACCATTCCTCATCTGCTGCACTTGGACGTGGTCTGTGTCTGCCCCCAAGGCTCCTGTGTTGAAGACTTTGTCCCTAAGATGGCAGTATTGGGAGATGGTGAGGTAGCTCTAAGAAGTAGGACCTATGAGGGAGGCTTTTTTATCGTTGGAGACATGCCCTCCGGAGGGGTACACTTCTGTCCCTACCATTCACCATAATGTGACAGACAAGGGGGCAGCTCCAAGGGCCAACTTTTATCAACACAAACCAGGAGTTAAAGAAAGCTCTTCTTTTTCTCTCCTGTCCTGCCCCTACCACCAACGCTTCCTCTCCCAAGTGCTGGATCCCAGATGTGTCCCACCACACCTGGTGGTAAGCCCCCTTTATTTACAAAGTTACCTGCCTCAGGTACTTTGTAATAGTGGTAGAAACCAGATGACCCAGAACCGCAGCCCATGTCTCTCCTGTATACAGTCTCTCCTCTGCTGGAGTCTGATATATTCACTCCTGGACAGTCTCATTCTTCTTGCCCCTTAGGAACCATTACAAAGAATAAAGAAACCCAAATAACCTGCCAGCCCCTACACCCCGCTTCCAATCTGATATTTGCCTACCCTCTTTGCAATGCAAAGTATGCATCCAGAGTCTGGTAGGGATGCTGGTCTTTCAGCTATGCTCATAGTCTATGAGGGGGGTCAGGTTCTACTTTTTTTCTTAGCTGCTGGGGAATTGGGAGATCTCATCATACTCCAGGTTTGAAGGGACTTCTCCTCACCATCTCCTTAGGCCACTCAAACTCTAGTACTCCAGGAATGCCAGTTCAGACTGGTATGATGGAGTCATGCTAATTGACATTTAAATCCCAGCCCTGCCACTTGCCTATGGTGTGATCAGTGAGTCCCCATCTGCAGAGCAAGGAGCTTTACTGTTGGTGTGAGGGGCGAGGATGCTGTGGGGACCCGCCATGGTCATCCCAGGAGACACAAGAATCAGGTCAGGTTCAAATACTGCTTTAGCCACTGTTTCACCTCTATAGACTGTTCTGTCAACTGTCCGGAGGGGACACATCACCCGTAGAGCAGGTTTACCAGAAGGAGCAGCAGTGACAGGTTTGGGTAGTGATGATCATCTGGGGCCAGGATAGGGCTTACAACATACTTCCATCAGCACTGAGTGACCCAACTGGCCATTTACAGCCTACAACATGCACTTTTTCCTATTTAGGCATACTCTCTGCTAACATAAGGTACAGACCTTGAACTTGAAGCCTACACAAAATTTCCTATTAGGCTTTGGCTTCTGTGGGCAGAGGCCCCTGGTCTGGGGGAGTCCAGAACGTATTTAAGAAATGATTTAAGAACAGGGAGTAAACAGCTTCTCAAATCCCATTGGGCACAGAGCAGGCAGGCTCACACATAGCCCTGTTCTATCCATCTAACAGTGGTCCTTATCCTGGACCATACAGATGAAAGAGAGCTGTGGAGTTTAACACCAGACCGTTAGACATGACCGATTCCAGCAGAGAATTGAGTTAAGAACAGGTGACATGCAGGCGGGCGCTCTGGAGCGAGGGAGGCACCCTTTCCCCAGTAGCTTACCTTTTTGGACTTAAGGAGCCTTCTATCTAAGACATAGACCTTTGACCACAAGACAGTGACCTCCTGGGGCCAGATGGCTAGGGATCTTTTCGGGGAACTGGTGGAGACCTCTAGCTGGACAACTGTTACCTCTCCAGGGTAGTCTCAGTAAAAGCTGGGGCACTGCTGGCCCCAATTTTGCCTACAGGCTACTCCTGACTACCTAATAGAGCAGCTACCCAACAACTGATCTAATTTCTACAGAGCTAATCACACCCACATATCCCTTCTCCAGCCCTCACTTCAAAGAGGGATAAGAGAAGACACCAAAGGATGTGAGTGAGCATGTGACATATGTGTATTATAAGGATGCTACAGCGAAACGTTTACATATAGTTAATATATACCAACAAGGGAAGAGCCAGCTCTTAGTTTCTCCTTGAATAGTCTTTTGATATCAGTTTTTTTTTTTTTTTGCCGTTAGTCCTTCCTAATTTTTATGTCATTTTTTCTCTCGTTCTGTTCCTAGTTATTATTTTATCTGTTTGTTCTCTGCTGCTGGAGGCTATACTCAGGGCTTTGTGTGTGTGAAACAAGCACTCTCTTACAAAGCTACAGTCCCAATCATTTTTTCTTTTTCTTTTTGAGATAGGAGTGCCCAGATTGGTTGATTTTGAACTTGCAACCCTCCTGCAGTCATCTGAAGACTGGGGCTATGAACCAGTGCTACCAGAGTCCAGCTTAGCTATAAATACTCTGAAAGTGAATTTGATTGAATTCATTTGTTTGTAACCTTGGTAGTTTAGGGACTAACATTTCTGAAGGTATGAATTCTCTTTTGATGTGACCTTGGCTGTGTCCCCTAAGTTTGCTAAGTAGTGTTATCATTGAGTCAGTCATTTCTCAAATATCTGCAATTCCACTGCAACCCTTTAAATGAGTTTTAGTAGTATCTAGAATTCTCAAGTGGTTTGTGACCTTTATATAGATGTTAATTTCCATAGTATAGGTTGGCGACATGGTGATATGGATGAGCTTTATACATGAGTTATCTATTAACATTAATCTCTACATGCTGAGCTTTTCTAGCAGGTCCAGAACGCACAGTTGATTTCTGCAAATGTAGGGCCATGTCATAGGTGCCATTTCTTCTACTCTTCTGAAGGATGTCTTTTAAATTACTGACAAACAATCTGTACCTGTCGATTAACACCAAAAGTAGAGAAATAATGGTCCTTTCCCAGATATGATAACAATTGAGGCTTCAGAGATGGCTTAGTGGGTGAAGTGCCTGTCCCACAACCATGAAGACCTGAGTTCAGATCCTCAGCACCCATAGGAGCTGCACAAAGGTACACATCTATAATCTCAGAGGGGATAGACAGGCCAGCTGGTCCAGTTGAAGTGGGGAACTCCAAGGTCAGTGAGAGACCCTGTCACAAAAAAGGTGCCAAGCAACACAGAGAGAGCATTGACCTTTAGCCTTCACATATACACACAGGCACCCATGTATGCATGCATCCACTCAAGTATGTGTGTGCATGCGCGCATACACACACACACACACACACACACACACACACACACACACACACACGCACACACATGCATGAACCCACCCATGCATGCATGTGGGGTATGTCCTTGCAATCCAAATGTTAGGGATGTGGAGAAAGGAGGATCCCCAGGTCTTGCTGGTCAACCAGTCATCAGTTGGCACACTTCAGGTTCAGGAAGAGACTCTCTCAAAATCCAGAGAGTAGTGAAGGACACCCAAGGTTTGACTTCCAGTCTTTACAGGCGCTTGTGCGGTATGGGCATCTGAACACACTCATGCATCCCACACAAGTGTGCGAATGTGGGTGCACACAGCCTATACAGGAAAAGAACAAGGCATCCTTCTCCTCTGCCCTCCCACCTGCTCCTCTGGGCTCAGCTTTAGTTGAAATAACATGATGTTTTAGTCCCCAGCAGTTACAAACTGTTTATCTTTTCCAGGCATCCGTTCCAAACATTTATTAAGCCTTTATTAAGTCATGTTCCAACCAACATGAAGGCCATAGCTTGGACTTTAATTGGAAGGCTCTACTGATCGAAATCAACTTTTCTATAATGTTGTTCTTTTTCTTAAATTGTTTAATGTGATGAATTTCCTATTTGGCTGAAATAATTTAATCAAGAACTTTCTTTCCCCCCAGGAAAACAAATCTCTTCTTGGGATTTGAATCTGTGTGAACAGAGGCGGTTTCAAGGACCTCCATGCATCTGAATCTACTTTTAGTAGAAGTAGTTTCAAGAACCCCATCCCCAGTTCCAGGGCTCAGCACAGAGCCAAGCACCACATAGTAGATGCTCAATGAACACAGTCCCAGCAAGACTCTGAAGCCCCAAGGCTGCTTGTTCTGCTGCCCCCAAGCCCCACCCCTGACCTCATTCTACTGCATTGGCTCCTGGGTACAGGCATAGGTACGTGATTCCCACACCTCACCTTTTCAGATCTTGTTATACCTAGTGAGATATAAGAAAACCTAGGCTGTTGGTCTAAAACTCACAAGCTTGCCTAGGATTGTCCCATACTTTGGGGCAATTCTCCTGCCTCAGCTCTCTGGGATTCTAAGTGTTAGCCACCATGAAGCTTGTCTTCTTATATCTGTTCCTGCTTGCTTTGAACACACTTTTAATCCCGGCAGTCAGGAGGCAGAGGTAGAAGGATCTCAGTGAGTTCCAGGACAGCCAACCAACCAACCAACAACAACAAAAAGATTTAAATTTTCATTTAGATTTCTGCAAAGGGACCTACATGTCCACGAGCTTCAAAGAGTAAAGAAGATATCTCGGTGACATTCATCCTCCTTCCTGACATGGCCCAGCATGTTAGTTATCCCCTCCCTGAAGGCCAGCAGGCTGACCCTTGGCATCTCACCCTTCTCTCTTCAGGGGCCTCGTGACTTTCACGGGAGATGCCCATGTTCTTGTGTAAGGACAGACAGACATTCCCAGTTACACTGCCCTCACTTCGGCATATCTCGTTCACTTTCTACTGCAGTGAGAAAGCTCATGACCAAAATCATCCTGAGGAGGGAAGGATTTATTTGGCTTACATCTCCTGGATCACAGTCCATGGAGAAACACAGTTCCAAGGCAGGGACCCAAGGTGGGCAGCTGGAGGCAGGAAATGAAGCAGGAACCATGGAGGGGTCTGATGACTGGCTTGTTCACTTTGTTTTCTTATACAACCCAGTAGTACTTGCCCAGGGAGGACACCAACCACAATGGGCTGACCCTTCACATCAATTATTAATGAATGAAACACTCCACAGGCCAGACTTATGGAGGCCTTTTCCAAATTGAGATTTCCTCTTTTCAGATAACTGTAGTTTGCATTACGTTGACAAAAAAAAAAATTAACCACCACATACTTCGTTTTTTAAAGTGCTAGAAAAAGAATCTAGGACGTCACCTATGTCAGGCAAGTGCTTTGAGATACATCGATGACCATCATTTTTTAAAAATTGAGATATGAGTGCTTCTTATTGGAATATGTTGTAGTGACTGGTCATATGCATCCTGCGCATAATAATCAAGTCAGAGAAATGGGCATGTGGCTCTCAGGCTAACATCTTCAGTGTGTGGGGAACCTTACACTCCAATAGGACTTTACAGTTGATTGTGTGCTGCGACAGAAGCCAGAAGCCGGTCTTCCCCTTCCCTTCTTTGTGACTGGCCTCCCAGTGACATTGCTATGGGAGAGCCTGTCCCTCACACACCAGACTCTCAGGGGCTTTCCAATTTGAATTTTTAGGTAGTTTCTGATTCAATTACCCTTTATAGCTGAAGGAGCCAAGGCTCACAGAGCTACATTGCTGGCCCTAGGGCACATGGTGGGGGAGGAGAAATTCAATTTTAGTGTAACTTCAGAAGAGGGGAAGAGAGGAGGGAAGGGGAGGGGAGGGGAGGGGAGGGGAGGGAGGGAAGGGGAGTCAGAGAAGAGGGGGAGAGCTCATCCTCAGGGTATCCATCTATTCTGTGCTCTAAGGGGCTTTGCAGGGCCCCTCTGAAACAGGGGTAATTGCCACCATCATAGGCAGGCAAGCAGAGACGGAGAAAGTGTCCCTCAATAAGCGACACCACTGAGATTTGGATCTCAGATCTGGTTTGTCTCACCTCACTCTGGCCTCTGACAATGTGAGGGATTATGGGACTCCATAGTTTTGGCCTCCAGAGTCTCAGAGCCCTTACTTTGGTGACAGAATCAGAGGAAGATGGATTCTTTAGTTTGCTCTGGAATGCAGCCCTAGGTGTATGTTTTGAAAGTAGGCTTCCTAGAAAAGCAGGAAAATTCCCTATTCAGTCCCTTTCACAGAGGGCAGATGAAGGGTGGTGGACATTCCATCTACAGAGGCCAAGGAGAGCAGAGCAGTGTAGACTCTCAAGATGGTAAATGGAGCCCTGCTCTGGGGAAGCTGGTTACCACCACCTGAGGAAGAGATTGCTAGCCTTACAACCCTCCTGAGATGAGAAGGGCCACCTTTCAATTTTTTTTAAAAAAAAAATTGAGATATGAGTGCTTCATTTTGGAATACATTACAGTGACTGATTAATGCAACACATGCATACTAAGACAATTGGGGATTCATGAATCAAGAAGTATATATTAGAAGGTGGTCACTCAGGAACTCAGGTATCAGTGGATTCTGATCCTTGTGACCTTTAGTTTTTTTTTTTTTGTTGTTGTTTTGGTTTTTTTGCTTTTCAAGACAAGTTTTCTCTCTGTGTAGCCCTGGCTGTCTTGGAACTTGCTCTGTAGACCAAACTGGTCTCGAACTCACAGAGATCCATTTGCCTCTGTCATTCATTCATCCAGCCTTTCACGAACTCAGGAAACAGTGACCATAGTGGCCGCTTCTCAAGCAGAGAACTATATAGGCCATGAGTGGATAGCTCCAGAGGTGAAGTTCCCATCTTCATTCTGGAAGCCCAGGCTCCCTGGCAATCTGCAGGGCTCTGCCTTGTCTCATGTGGTCCTTTCGGGACCACAGCTGCACAGAAGAGAGGGGCAGCTTTAATGCCTTTCTCAGACACCCTGAAATTTTTGTCCATCCAGTCAGTGTGTTAACAGAGGTCACATGGTCCAGTTATTTTCTGCTTGGCATCGACGGAGTCCCTGTAGAACAGAATCTGCACATTGGCTCAGTCAACCATTTCGTCTTTCCCTAATTTAAAGATGAGAGCCTGAGTCCCATAGCTATGAGATTCCCTGAGCAATGTGCAAAGGACATTGGTAAGGTTGTTGCCTCCTCCAGACTCAGTTTCCCTACTGGTGCTGGGGCCCGTGAAGTGCATAATTACAGGAGCCTTTTAAATACATCGAACTGCAGTGCAGAAGTTCAGGGTAGAGCTGGCATGAGCTCCTAGGATGCCCTGCCAGGCAAGTGCATGTGCTTTTCCATTTTTAATATTTTCTCCAACTCTCCTTTCCTGCCTGCCCCTACCCCCATCCAAGCAGAGGAAAACAGCAAACTAAATTTCTGAGCCTCAGAATTGTGAGATGTTCCCATCACCCTCACTGCTGTTGGTGCACAGAGGAGGGGAGCATCAGATCCCCTACAAGCCCTTTTTTTTGACACAGAAGGGCCAGGAGTTGGAGCGGGCACACCACCACACCCATACCCAGCCAGAGCTCCTTCTTCCTGTGGGCTGTTTGAGAGAGCCACAGGCACCTTGTGACTCAGGAAGGCACATTCTAACCTGTCTGACCCATGAGCATCACTGCTGCCACACAAGGGCCATGGTTGACACAATCTGAATTGCAAACCGCACATCGGGTATGTCCCAGAAGGGCCACATTTTTGTTTCTGCATTAAAAAGGGTCATTAAGTCTTCCTTGGGGCTCTGGCGCTGTGATACAAAGCCTTCAGCAACAATGTCACTCAGGGGATGAAAGCTGAGCTGGTATTCAAACCCAAGATAGCACACCACGCTCACACATAGCCGCCACCTTTTAGAAGGACCAGGACTAGAGTGACACAAGCCTTTGTGGATTAAAGCGACCACCTCTGACACACACGGGGCACATCAGCAAGTGGAGACAAAGTCTCTTTGCTATCTAAACCTTTACTCCAAGGAACAGCCGAATAAACTCATAGGCAGAGAAAGCAAGACTTTGCAGAGATTCTTAGGGTTCACAAGGGACCATCAGAGGTTCAATGAGTAAAGAGCCAGACACCTGTCCTGCTGCTGCCTTAAGATCACTGCTTCCTGCTTTAGCCTCCGTGTCCACATGGAGCTTATAAAACTCAAATCACAGATCACTAATGTCGGCGGGGAGGGATGTAATGAGCTGGAGCCGTCGGGGCAAAGTCTCCTGTCTGTAAGTAACTGCGAGTCGTCCTCCAGCCACTCTTACACCTAGGAGAGGAAGGGAGCCTTCCTCCAGTTCCCCAGGACCACAGAACTCCTGGGAGCGTGGGGCTGGTCCCAGCTTCTGGCCGGGAGCTCTGTGCTGGGACATTCGTGCCGTCCACGGACTATGTCTTGCGGGACACTCACCTTTCTGGAGCAAGCCGTGTCTGTTCTAGTGAGTCTCTCAGTCGCGGTCCAGCAACTGCCTCTTGTGCCGTCCCCAACAGTCCTACTCAGTCTTCTGAGGAGCTGAGCTGGAGTGGCACGGGAACAGCTCATCTTTCAAGGGCTGGCCGGTGATGTCATCACTCTCCTGGGCACTCCTCCCTCCACCTCTAGCCCAGCTCAGGCTCCCAGCTCGCGATCAGCAGCAGCTCCCAGCTGTGATGTAAACACAGACCCTTAGCTTCCGAGGCCAAATTCGGATGGCCACAGGTAGCCTTTCATTTGTGCAGATGGCAAATGGTTTCCTCCATGCTGGAGGGCCACGTGAATGCCTGTGTTTAACATAACAGGGCTTACCATTACTGAGTCTCCTGAGGTGGTTGTTTTGCTTCTGAGTTTTAGGTACAAACAATGCGCATTACCGTGGAGGGTGTAAATAGAAGGCAGCCAGTTGGCCAGGGGAGTTCTGATAGTGTTTTGTTTTTGCTAGGCACACTTCTCAAGAGTCCCTTTCAAAAGGGACACACTGTTGGACAAGTCCTTGGATGAGCTGTGTGGATCCTTGCCAGACACTGAATTCCTTTGGGGAATTTAGAAGCAGTCTCTTTCTCCACTTATAAGCTCTCTGGTCATATTCATTTCCTTTGAAGACCTACATTGATTTACTCTTCAGGTCAGAGGAACAGAGGGTGCAGGGGAGGTCAGACACTAGTCAAGAGTGAGCCGAAGGTTCCAGGAATCCACACAGAGCCTGAGCTGCTGTCCCTGACCCTGCATATCTCACAGTCAAGTTCACACATTTTGGGGAGGGGGCCAAATGTCACTGTAGTAAATGTGGTACTGGACTGAATACAAGAAAGGCTCTGGATCAGCCGGGGGTGGGTTTGAACCGACTAAAGTGGAGTCAAGGCTCTTCTCACCAGGATGTTCCATTGCCTCATCTGCACCAGTGGTCTGTCTGAGGACAAGGAGCTTTTGTGGCCCCAGGCTTCTGGTCCACCTAGGTAAGCAAGCCTTTGAGCTGGCTAATGCTGGATGCAGAAGCTGTGTACCTACCCACTTCTGCAGGGAAAACCAAACTTCCACCACGGCACTGTAATGTCACAAGGGAAGGATCCATCCATGAGCTTCGTTCTTGTTTTGTGTTGTTTGTTTTTGAGACGGGGTTTCTTTGTGTAGCTTTAGCTGTCCTAGAACTAACTCTGTAGACCAGGCTGGACTTGGACTCACAGAGATCATCTTGCTTCTGTTTCAAAGGCATGTGTCACCACTGCCTAGCCTCATCTGCAAGCTTTCTAGAGAAGGCAGAGAAGTTGGGGCAGTATCCCTTAGGGCTGAAGCTGTAGAGTTTGGAGTTAGAGGTCTGTCTGTCTGTATATAGTGAGGCCCAGACCCCAAACCAAGAACAAAAGCCCCAAAGCCCCACTATCTTGTTCCCATTTCATAACCCTGGTTGGATGCTGGTGGGTCTGGAATGGCTGGCTCAGTTTACATTCCAGTGGGTTGTCACTCTGGCGCGGAGCATCTCTTCCTCTTGGGGCCAGATAATCAAGAGCTATGCAGAGTCCTATATCATGAGAACACTCAGATACATTCCCAGGGAGTGTGAGACTCAGCTAGCCCCACCTATGTGCCACTCAGAAGGTGCCCCTACAGGTCTGGCTTGCTGTCACCCTGTCTCAGGGCACTTGGTGGATGCGTCGAGTCATCAAGAGTGTGCCTTCCCTCTAGCAAGCTATGCTGTGTCCAGCTGTCCAGCGAATCCAGAAATCTTATACATCACTGCCACCGCTGCTTAGTGACACCAGTGAGGGCCTGTGTCTCCATCTAGGTTCCCACGTCTTTGTACCCCTCCCTGCCTCTTCCCTCTTCCCCTCCTTCCTTTATTTCTCCTTTCCTCTATCTTTTTTCTTCCTCACTCATCAGTCTGTCCTTTTCCTCCGACATTCACTGGTCCATCGCACACATACATGGGCAGGGAGAAGAGAGGAGCCAGGCACGCACCAGGCCAGCCCCTGCCTGAGGTAGGCTGGGAAGTCATTTCAAAGCCTCCTTTCCAATGGAGGTGGCTGCTTCTCTCCAGCTTAGCCCACTTCTTACACAAAACAAAGAAGCAAAACACTTCTTTGTTTTGCTATGAACAAATCTGGTTACACTCTTTTTGAAAGCTCCCCGGGGTGGCTGCCTGTGCCATCCTCAACACTCTGTGTGTCTAAATGGGAACTGCAGAGGGAGGCTCAGCCTGGCAGGACTGTAGCCCCTTCATTGTATTTAGGGAGCCAGGTGTTCCTGTGAAGCCCTGTCAGCCACCCCCACAGCCAGGGCTCTTCACAACATTCAGAGGTTCTTCTGTGCTCTGCCCCTCTCTAGTAGTTTCTCCAGCCACCTCTGTGTCTCAGCTTCATGAAGCTCCCTCAGCTCCCAAGTGTGGTAGGGTCATATTAAACTTGGGATCTTTGCTTTGAATATGGTCTCTGCCTCCTAGGCCCTGGATACTAGCTCCTGTTATGGGAGACTGTTTGGGAATGATACATGATGTATCATGTCCCATCTGTGTCCACCAACTTCTGTATGTCCTGGGTTTTTTCTTGATGGGTTAAGAACCCATGGACAGGGATCCCCATGTTTTACTGCAACTTATCACCCCACAGAGTGGGCACCCTATAACTGGATTGGAGAAGGGAGAAGTCCTCTCACCCAACCTCACTGGGGTGAAGGAGAGACCAAGTGAATCAGAGGGGCACGAAGCAGGACAGCCACACATTTGCGGATGTGCACCTCTCTGCCACAGTGTTCCTGAACATTCTCTGGGTAAGGAAGAAGTTCTCAAAGCTTCAGGAACTGGCCTCTGTTTTGTCCAGAACTCCATGTCTTGACCAGAAAGCTACTTATCACTGGCCTATCTATCATCTGCTTATCTACTTCTATCTATCTATCTATCTATCTATCTATCTATCTATCTATCTATCTATCTAATTACTTATTTACCTGCCTATTTATCACCTATTTATCTACTTATGTATGTGTGTATTATGTATGTATGTATCTATCTATCTACCTACCTACATATGTATGTGTGTTAAAAGAATTTATGGGCTGGAGAGATGGCTCAGAGGTTAAGACCACTGACTGTTCTTCCAGAGGTCCTGAGTTCAGGTCCCAGCAACCACATGGTAGTTCATGGCCATTTATGATGAGATCTGATGCCCTCTTCTGTATACTGTATACATAATAAATAAATCTTAAAAAACAATTTATTAAACAGCTTACGTTATGATCTCTCTCACATCTGAGAGGCTGAGAACCAGTACTTGCTTGGAACTTAAGCCTAGGCACCTCAGCAGTCCCAGTCTGGCACTAAAATCCCAGATAGCTCCTGGAGAACCGTGGGACTTGGAAGCCTGGAAACTGGTTCTGATATCATTGAAAGAATCAGCAGTAACAGGCTACATCAGTCCAGAGGCAAGGAGGTCAGCCAAGGAAAGGATCTTCCTTCAGTCAGGCCACACCCCTTTAACTCTGGGCTGTCCAGGAGCTGACATCTGTATTTGGGTTGGTTCTTCTCACATCAAATATGACAACTGACACAAATCCTCCACTGGGGAGTTAGATTAGAATCTCCTACTCTGGTGATTCTAATTTGTGGCAAGTTGAATTAAAAGCAGGCATCTCAGTGGTGGCATGCACAGGTTGGTTCTGACTTTGTTTCGTAGCTTTCTGAGATATGGGTTTGTCTAATTGTCACCCTGTAGGGCACCCAGCCTTCCCATAGTTGGTCTGGGCCTGGCTGCTGGTCTGGTTCTCCGGGTCTGGGATCCAGATACCCACACAGGAATCTCCTACACAATCCTACTGGGACATCATGGGATACAGATTTGGCCCTTGTTCATGGGACTGGGCTCTGTCTGGACCATGCTCTTCCTAAGCATGTGCTATGTGATTCCAGTGAATCCTTTCACGGTGAGTGAGGCCTGATGGAGAAACAGAGGCCAAGAGAGGCTCCTTGCCTTGTTCAGATCTCACACATGTGAATAGTCCAGGTGCGACCTGAGCCTCCAGTGTCATCCGCTTCCAAGTTCAGGTGCAGCTAAGAAAGCCTGATAACAACAGCTGGGAGATGACAGTTCAGTGGGTTTTCTCCTCAAACATAAGGACCAGAGGTCAATATCCAAACTGCTTGTGAGAAAGAAGACGAGTATTGTGTTGGCTTCTGCTTTTAATCCCTGCACTGAGGAGAAGGGGAAAGTACGGTTCCTGGGGCTCCAAAATATCAGCCAGCCTAACCTCCTTGGTGAGTTTCAGACCAGTGAGAAAACTTGACTCAAAAAGTGCCTAGAAAATAATATCGAAGGGTGGGTATGTATGCACATGCACAAACCCAGTAAACATAATGTGCATGGTTACTATATTGTTTGAGTTTCATGCATAAGATAAAAATCTGAACACTCTGGAAAGGGTGCTGCTTGTAGAAGTTAGAAATTTGATGTGGTGTATGTGTGTCTGTGTACACATACGTACATGTGTGCTACATCTTACTGGCTTCTTATGCAGCATGTATGTTGTTATATGTTTATCCTGTTACTCATGCTATCACACATTGAATTTCTCCTGTTTCTGCTAATCTTAGTGATGGGACGCTGTGGTAAGACTCAAACTCTGGCTCTGGGGAGTGCTCTGCCCTGAGCTACTGAGCTTTCTTTTCCTTCCCCCCATCCCTTTCTGTTCTTCCTTTTCTTCCTTCCTTTCTTGGAGATCGAACCCACCCAAGACTTCACGCATGTTTTGCAAATGTCCTATCACCCCATCAAGCCACACTCCTCTATCCTTGGCTGTGTTTTTCTTACCACGCTAACCCCCTCCAAATGTCATGCTTGTTTAAAGCAGGGCACCCTGATAGGGGACATCATGGTCAAGTTCATCTGTTTTCCCCTTCTCAGCCTGAAACATCCAGCAGCTCTATACTGACTTCTACCCTGGAAGAAAAGGCACTGGGGAGTGTGACTTCTCTGCCTCTCCTCAGGGCTGCACTCGGTGTAAGAGGATAGGTGATGTAGGGGAGGAACCTGAGCAGAAGCCCTGTGATGCACTTTCTGGCCATTGATGTTACTATAGGATGAATGTTTTCTTCCAGAGTTTAAAAGTGGGCTCTGGTGCAGATAGGAAGCATGGGTCAGGGTGAAGTATCCCAAACTCAGACTCACTTTGAGTCCCTGAGTCAGGCTCCTCCACGTCTAGTTGAGACCTAAAAGGTTCCTCTAGGAAGATAAGTTATACCTCAGGAGCTGATGGGTGACATCATGGAGATGGGGTGAAAACTGGGCTCCTTGCTGGGGCTTGAAACGTGCACCCCAGCTCTGACATCCATCCCCCCTATACATAGAGACTGAAATGCGTACACAGGTCTGTTTTTGCCTCTGAAACTGCTGCACCTCATGGTTAGGGAGGCCTCAGCACTGAGGAGATATGATGGGTCCCTTGTCCAGGCCCCTTGCCTTAGCACCAAGTAGGTTCAATGGGCCTCTTGCCACAGCACTGAGGAAATACACTAGGCACAATGCCTAGGCTTATGAAATAGATTGTAAATTAATAAATTTAAAACAAGCGAGGTCCTAGCAATTCCCAGTGTAGAGGGAAGCTGGGAAAGGAGCTGCTGGGAGGCCTATCTGTCCTCTGTCTCCTCCTTCTGCTTCTCTGGGAGGAGGGTGTCCCTCTGAGGATGGTGCAGCCCTGAATGGCTTGTAGGAAGGCTCCTTCAACATCAGTCAGCTGCTGCACTTCCTAACTCTGCCTTGTCTGTGCTGTTGCCAGGAGGCGGGGAGAGACAGTTACTCACTTCCTGAGGCGGGTGCACTGGCTGGGGCCTTTCCAAACTGGGAAGTACTTCAGGGGGGCATACTGACCTGGTTCCCGGCATCCCCCGACCCTCTCCTAGCTCTGACATTGCTTGGGAATTCCAGGAAGCTGATCTGCATGGGTTCTCCTACCATCTCATACTCCACCCAACTGCCTGACCTTCTGTCTTGGTGAGAACCCCTCTCCCTTCCCGCCCCCCTCTTTATCTGAGACCCAGGCTCAGGAAGAGGAGCCCCTCAAATCAGTGGTGCACAGCTTAGACAGGATCTTCTGGGGACTTCTTAAAGGTCTCAAGGGGCAGAGGAGGCAGGGGTAATGGACTGGTATGTTTGAGAATGCGAAGGGGCAGGTGTCTAAAGGAAACTAGATTTCTATCTTCCTCCCTGTCCCAAATTCAGACACCAGTGGAGGCATGATGGCTGATGACTCAGCAGGCAGGGCTCCCCTATGGTTATCCACATCCACCTGTCCTGCCTGTTGGCCAGCTGGCTCTTTCACTGCCCAGATGTTCAGCCCACCAAAACCTAGTCCTCCTGCTCTCGGCATTTACCATCTCCTCCCCTGCACGCCCTTCCTAATACTCTCTAACCCATCACAGCATCCCCACCACCTCTGGACCTTTGCCCATTGACATCCTCTCAGGGACCAGGACTCATCACCAGTCAGGGTCCTCCTGTCCTCTGGCTATTTGTCATGGGTGATTTAGTATGCATAACTCTAGGACCCTGTCCTTTCAGACTGTGATAATCGGCTCTGCCGGTTGGTTGTGAGATTAGATAAGAGAGCTGATGGAAGGCCACCAGCAGAGGGACAGGTATGTGGCTGGAGGTAGACAACACCAATGCAGGCCTTGACCTCAGCACAGCAGGGACTTGGAACCACAGGTCCCTCAGGGAGCTGTGAGAACAGGAGCACATCCATGGGGCTGCTGGACAGCCAGACTGCGTCATGTATCGTTTTTGGAAGGAGCTCAAAGCATCCTTCATTTCCTCCATTGAGAAACTGACAAGACACTAACCATCTTTCTGTGGAATTCAGTGGAATTCACAGTGCTGGCGAATGCCTATTTCCCAAACACTTTGCCAGCCGGGAAGGGTGCTGTGCTATCACCCCATTCTTTTGCACCCCGCAAGGCTCTGCCCATCAGCAAGCTTCTGTCCCTACAGAGTCACCTGTTCTGCATATCATGTATGGACGAAACCATCCACCATGGGAGCCTTAACCTAGCCTAAGCTACTTGACAAAATAGATATGTTGGCTGGAGCTGCAGTGGGACAGCTCAGCTCTGGAGGAAAGTCAGGCTGTACCGGAAGCTGGGCTGTGGTGGGGATGGTCTCCGGGCAGGATACAGTAATCCTGCTCCTCTCCTGGAGAGCTGCTACAGCTGAGCTTTGCTCTGCCCCCATGAAGGGGCTTCCCAGCAGAGCGGTGCTTCTTCTCTCTGGCCTAAGATGTTACTTCTTTTGCTTCACCCAGCTAAAGGGGAAACCCCTGTAGAAATGTAGCAATGTCCTCTGGCTCCAGAGAAAGGTTGTTACTTTTTCTGCTGAACCTTGCTTAGGTGTCCCTTAGGGAAGTTCATACTCATCTTCTTAGTATCTATCAGGTTCCAGACTTTTCATGACTAAACAATGTCCCATGGCATGGTCACTTCACTCCGAAGCTGCTTGCTCTGACTGAGCTGGGCCATGTGCTGTGAGCATCCACCTGGGAGGCTTTGCTTGTGTCTCCTTCAGTCCTCTGTCATTATGCTTAGGCAGGTCCTGGGTTATATGTCAGCCTTATGGTTAACTTTGGGAGGAGCCACCAGCCTGTTCTCCACATGGCAGCACCAGCAACACACGTCTTTTATCGGGCATTCACAGGTAGGTAAATATCCTACTGATTCTGGAAAGATGCTCTGACCAAGGAGACCCTGGAGTTTTGCTCGGTCTTTCCTCTCCATCAATATCCTTATGTAAGAAGAACTTCATGGCTGTTCGAAGTTTGCTCCCATAGTAGATGTAATGATTTTATTCCTGACCAAAGAGGGGGAATAATCTGCCCAAGGCTGCCCAGCTCACTGGTGGTTGAGGTGCAGCAGGACCTCAGGCCTGCTGGTTCCTGAGAGTGTGCCTGTTTCCTCACTTGTACTTTCCCAGGCATACTGGGATTGATTTCCTGGAGCTTCTTGTTTTCCATTATTCACCTCATTTCAGGCACATCCTGATTTGGCCTCCCTGGGAGAGAAGTACTCTAAATACACAACATTCTGACTACATTCCTCTGTCGGAAAGTGATGTCAAGGGACCCACAGGTTGAGGGCAGGGTTGGGGGTGGGGGTTCGGTCAGCCGAGTGCCCTTCATGGATGAGCAGTTCCCTGGATGGGTAGCTCACATACGGGCATTCTGAGGCAGCCACAAGACCCCTCCCCCAAACCCTCATTCCTGGACAATGCACCCTCATTGTCCAGTTCTAAATGGGGAACAATTTGGTCCAGCCAGGTCCTGCTAAAATGCAGGTATTGCTACCATGGGAACAGCTCTCAGGTGGAATTATCATGCCTCTCCCATTGAGGGAATTGAGGCTCCCACTGGCTAACAACCTGAGCTCATGTCTCCACAGCCACCAACTGCCAGGATCCTCTTGTCTGGATTCTCCTAGAGAACCTAGTTGGTTTCAATGGCCTCTCCTGCCTTTCATTCTCACATGGTAGGTGAAGTGATTGATGAAGGGATTCCCACCCCCACCCCCAACCGAGACTGGTCTCATGTAGCCCAGGCTGATCTTGAACTCATTGTCTAGCCAAGGAAAACCTTGACCTTCTTTCTAATCCTCCTGCCTCCCCCTCCCAAATATTGGGCTAATAGGTGTGCGCTACCACAGCCAGTTTATGCAGTGCTGGGAATCCAACCCAGGACCCCATGCATGCTAGGCAAGCCCTTTACCAACTGAGCTACATTCTCAGTCTCTGAACTAAAGGCATGGTGCTCTCTTTCTTTCTCTCTTTCTTTTCTTCCTTCTCTTTTTAATAAACAAATACATAAGGCAATTTGGATTCATGGTGTTCAGTTCTATGGGTATTGACAGATGCAGAGTCCTGGATCTGCCAGGTTAGCACCAAATACAATACTTAGTCACTTTAGATTGGGGCTTTGAGTCCCCTATAGTGAACTCCTTCTGTCTGCTAGCAAACATTGTTCTACTTTCTGTCCAGCAGGGTTTTCAAGATGGCAAACCAACTTCCCCTGGCTTCACAGACCTGAGCATATGACCTGAACTTCCTGTGCTGGCAGCCTGTGGAGCCTGAACCCTGGTGTCCCAGCCTCCTGGTCTTTTCTGACACCCTCCCACCACCGCCTCACTCTCTAGGCCTTATGCTACATGGATGACTGTCCAGGGCACATGGACATTTGCTGACTTCATTGAGAGTGGTCCCGTGGGTTTGCCAAGACCAATTTCTCTTCTTTGTAGTCTCAGCCCCCAGAGCCTTGACACTATATTGCCTTAGGAGACATTGCCCCATTTGACATGTCTAATACAGGCACTCACCAAGTAGGATGATGGATCAGACTGAGTGCCTGCTTCTTCACCTGGATACCAGGAGATTGCATCTCTAGGGTGAGGGGAGGGGAGGGAAGTGAGGGGGTGAGGGGAGGTGACAAGACTGAGAGGGAATGAGGGGGTAAGGAGGGGGGACAGGGTGCACTTGTGACCTTCCCATCTGTAGGCACTCAGGTGCTCTGTTGACACAGGTTGGCTGCAGACAGCTGTGAACCCAGTTTCTGCCTGACTCCTACCCACCTACTCCTCAATCCATCCACAGGACACACGCATACCCACATGACCACCTTGGTGCCCACTGTTACATGCTCTCACAGAGTGCCCTGTGCTGGGACACCCATCTCTCATTGTGCAGGGGGTCGAACCCATTCCCACTGCAGACTTTAAAAGGAGAGGATTTCCCACTCCTGTGTGTCTTCCTTCTGGCAGTCCCAGGACGTGAGTGCCTTAGGCTTGTTGATTCTCCTGTACAGTAGGGATGGAACCACCCAGGGTGAGGGGATGCTAAGACAACCAAGGAGCCCCAACCTCCAGAGCCTCTAGAAAGGCTGCTTGGGGAAGCTGATAGATAAA
This sequence comes from Sigmodon hispidus, assembly GCA_004025045.1. NCBI lineage: Eukaryota > Metazoa > Chordata > Mammalia > Rodentia > Cricetidae > Sigmodon > Sigmodon hispidus. The sequence continues at coordinate 4,386 of PVIH01020179.1, read as the reverse complement.
GGGGGTTGGGAAGGAGTGTGGGCATAGCGGGGGGGGGGTGTCTGGGGGAGTCCCTGAGGGAGGATGGGGTGTGGGAGGACACCTCAGAGATGGAAGCCATGCTTGACAAGGGGAGAGCCTGGGGTTCTGGGATGCCTCTGAAGGCCACCCATGCTGTCCTCTTGGATGAGTCAGTTCCAGGGTTTATTGGTGGATTATGAAAGCAGTACTTCTGGGGGTTGAGGAGGGGCACTCTGGGGCCCCACATTAGGGTAGTGATGAGAAAATACATCCTGTTTAGTCCTGCCTCATAAATAGACACTACCTTCCTAAAGGTCTTGTCAAAAGCTGAGAGGGCTGAGGTGGGAACTGACCCAAGGCTCTCTTATGCCAGAAATAGCCAGGGCCCCCCAAGCCGTCCAGACGGGATGGGTGATAACAACCACTTCCGGGCTCCAGGCTAGGCACTTTTCCCAGACCTGGAATGACTCAGAAAAAGAAAAGATGACCTCCTTCTTCCCCAGGGGTCATTTCTTCGTTCTGGGTTTATTGCGGGACATTCTGAGCAATAGAATGGAAGAAAGAATGACGTCATGTTGTGGAGCCTTGCAGAAGGGAAGTGCCCTGACTGAATCACCAGTGGGTCCCTTCCATTCAGTGCCTGCAGAATGCTGGGAGGCACCACTGTGTCTCTGGGGTTCTATAGTGGTTCAGTGCTCACGGCCAAGGGTAAAGTTGGGTGACCGTAAGGACTTTTTTAGAAGCTTGACTTGGTGCCCATGCTGCTAGGAATGTTACTCTGAAACACCCTTCGATCTGCTCCTGTTTCTGCTATGTGCTGAGAAGCCCAGGTGTGGCACTGGGTACCATGTTGTCCCTACAGCATGGAATCAGAGTCCACTTCATGCCACCATCCGAGGAGGGCTCCTAGGGCATCTGCCTCTCTTAATGGCTTCTGGCTCCCTCTCAGCTGAGGAATTCCAGTCACCTGTGTGCACCCAAGTGTGACAGAGGCTTGGGAGAACATTACCACCCTTCAAGACTTGTTGGTGTAAAATCTGAACTCAGGAAGCATATGCAGAGAAGACTAACAGACACTGTGCCTGACTCCCTCCCTCCTAGACACCCCACGCTCAGGTCACACTCATGGCCACAGCTCCTGTGCCCGGCATAAGAGCTCTCTGCTTCTTAAAATTAATTAGTATGCGTGTTTGCGAATGTGCATGTATGTGAAGGCCATAGGACAATCTTGGCTGTCTTTTCTTCTGGTCCCTGACTGATGGTGGGTTTTGAAGATTAGACATCCCTTGGCTCTGGCTTTGCCAAGTAAACATGTGCAACCTCTGCCCCCTCTAAGAGGTTTGAAAGAGAATCTCACTGTGGGGTTGCATTTTGCTCAGCATCTTCTCATTTCCTTGATTGTCTTCAATTGTGCGTGTCTGTGTGTATATGTGTGTTTGTAAGTACGTGTGTATGTGAATGTTTATATATGACTGTGTGTGTAAGTGTATGTGTATTATGTGTGTATATGAATGTGTAAAATATGTGTATGTATGTGTGTGTGAATATGTGTATATATGTGAATGTGTGTGCATGTGAGTGTATATATAAGTGTGTGTGTGATGTCTGTTTAAATCATTTTCTTACTTTTTAGTTGGCCTGCTTATTTCCATATGGATGAATTCAGAGAGTTTTTACAGAGAGCTGCAGGTCCTTTGTCAGATAGATGTGTGCTTTGCAAAGATTCCCCTCTGGACTTGATTATGACATTAAAAATTTTATTACATAGCATTTATTTAAGGGGGTGCAAGCATGTGCGAGGCCCTCATGTGGAGGTCAGAGGACAACATGTGGAATCTTCTCCCACGAGGCTTGGCAGCAAGGACCTTAATCTGGTGAGCCATCTTGCTGGCCCAGATCATGACATTTTTAATGAGTAAGAGCTCTGTTTATTGTTCATTTTCATAAATACCCCTCCACCTTTTCTATAGTGGCTGCAGCATTTTATCTTTGTAAGCATGTTCTTAATTAGGGTTTGATGAGGAAGAGCCAAGCTCCTTGTGGGTGGTGCCATCCCTGGGCTGGTGGTCCTGTGATCTATAAGAAAGCAAAAACAGGCTGAGCAAGCCGTGAGGAGCAATCCAGTAAGCAGCACCTGAATGTTTGATGTATTTGATTGTAAAAACTGTGGGACTTTTAAAGCTATTTCTGTTTTTAGTATGAGATCTTGGGGATGAATGAGAAAGGAGAGGTTGTGTTTTAGTGGCGAAGTGTTTGTCAAGTTGACAAGGGTCGGTTGTGCTGAATTGTTTTCTATCGACTTGACAGAAGGTAAAGTCATCTGAGAGGAGCGAGCCTCAGTTAAGATGTCTCCTTAAGACCCGGGCTGTAGACAAGCTTGTAGAACATTTTCTTAGTGGTGATTGATGGGAGAAAGCCCATCCCATTGTGGGTGGTGCCATCCCTGGGCTGGTGGTCCTGGGCTCTATAGGAAGTTAGGCTGAGCAAGCCATGAGAAACAAAGAAGTAAGCAGCTCGGGCTCTGCATCAGCTCCTGCCTCCAGGTTCCGGCCCTGACTTCCCTCAGTGATGTAGTGGAAGTGGAAATCAACTCTTTTCTTCCCAAGTTGCCTTGGTGCTGGTGTTTCATCACAGCAATAGAAACTCTAAGACATTAACTTACAAAAATTTTATGTCTTTATTATTTTCAGGAGTCAGTTCTCTTCCTTCATGGACTCTCAGCAACTAGACTCAGGGCATCAGGCTTTCCAGGCAAGTGCTTTTAGCTGACAGCCCTTTAGTAATGTTCAAAATGAGTTTGGGGAGCGAAAGGAAACTAGGATGTGACAGATTTGCCATTTCCAGCCCATTTGCACTTCTGCTCCAGATGTTTTGTATACAGCCTGCTCAGCTGTTCCTGTGGCCTCTGGTTTCACCCTTGCTGGGGCAAGAACTCCTCCCTTGGATTAGGACTTCTATTGCAGTGAAGAGACACCATGACCAGGACAACTCTTACAAAAGAAAACATTTAATTGGGCCTGGCTTACCATTTCAGAGCCATTATCATCATGGTGGGAAGCAGGGCAGCGTGCAGGCAGATGTGGCACTGGAGGAGGAGCTGTGTCTCCTACCTTTGAATCCAAAGGCAGCAGAAAGAGACTGTGTAACACACTGGTCATAGCTAGGGAACAGGAGATCTCAAAGCCCACCCCCACAGTGACACACTTCCTCCAACAAGGCCACACCTCCCAATAGTGCCACTCCCTATAGACCAAGCACAAGTCTATGGGGGCCATTCCTATTCAAACTTCCAAACACTCTAGCTGTGTCCCAAGTTGCCTTCTCTGTCTTTCCTACTAGACTAGGCATCATAATCTATCATTCTGACATCTCTTGGGCACTGTCAAGGAGAGTCACACAGCTCACGGTCCCAGTGTTCCTGTCTCCCGGGAACAGCCAGCCCCAGCTGGGCCTTCACTACCTGGGCCTCCCAGGGGTTCCCATCTACGTGTCCTATTTTCTCTCAGACTTTCTGGCTTTCCCATCCCTTGTCACACAAGCAACTATCACCCATGGTTATGTACCAGCTTCTCAGGATCCTCATGGTCCCCACCTAACAGTCCAGGAGCCCATCCAGAAATGTAAGGTGACATTGGCATCCAATACTTGAAACCCTGCAGGCTTCTTATTTTTAAGCTAAAGGCTCCTGGCTCCAGTTCCCCCTACCTCACCTGCTGCCTCTCCACTATGGCTTTCTTTCAGTTTCAGAAATACCCACAGACTCAGACATTTTCTGTCTTCAGGCATGATATTTATGATCTCTACTGATGGGTACATGATAGACTAGCACCCTGAGATCCACAGGGGCCCCAGGAACTCCTCTTTAATATTCAAATCACATGATGTCTACAAGTGCTAAGGCTAACAGAGCTAAGTGCCAGGAACACAGGAGCTTGAGCTGAAGGAACCTGGTGCATCATCCTGGAAGGCAGATGTGTGACACCACTGTGGCAAGGTCCCAGGCTGCAGAAGATGCTGGCATGGCTCCGCCCCAGGGCTCCTGGTGTCTTGTGTCTTCTTGAATTGCGGCAGCAGAACTCTGTTCTGCGTATGATGTTATCTGTGTGCCGGTCTGTGCCCCAGTTTCTCCTAATTTTAAGGACATAGTCACAATGGGTTTTTATTCTAACTAGATTTTTCCACAAAATTTTGACCCAAATATTATAGTCCCACATTTGGGCATTAGGACCTTAAGATCTTTTGGGAAGCACTGTTAAGAGGAAAGATGTCAGGCTTCCGGAACAGGTGTGAAATGACCAACAGCTGCAGTGAGCACCTGGGAGAGAATCCACTTATTAATTTCTAGGAGATGGCATTAAGCTATTACCCAAATCACCCCCCCTCCCC